>CM044907.1:34579518-34831013 GCA_024500145.1 Gentiana dahurica var. dahurica
TTAAGATATGATTTATTTCGCTGTGGATAAATATCTTTCACCATTTTGTAGATTGAGTATAATTTTTTGAGGATAATTACAAGTGGATTAAATAGACATTTGTCAGACCTAGGCTCTTGTTTGTCGGCATCATCCGCTTCACGTAAGTCGGAAAACCCCAAGGTTGTCGATGACCTAGGCTCGGTTTTCTCTTAGTCCATACCTCGTATGGTGTAGAGTCAACCGTCTTTGATGGAACTCGGTTCCGTGTATAGGATGTGGTTTCTAGAGCATACCTTTAAAATGATTTTGGAAGAACTGCGTAGCTCATCATGGATCGCACCATGTCTAACAGGGTGCGGTTCCTCCTCTCAGACACGCCATTCATCTGTGGCATCCCGGGAGGGGTCCATTCAGGTAGAATCCCATTCTCCTTCAAATAGTCTTGAAACTCTCCATCTAGGTATTCTCCACCTCGATCGGATCGAAGTGTTTTGATTTCTTTACCTTGTTGTTTTTCCACTTCACTTCTGAATTCCTTGAACTTTTTGAAGGCTTCAGACTTATACTTCATTAAGTATATATAACCATAGCGTGGTCATCAGTGAAAGTGATAAAATAAGAGTATCCACCTTTGGCTTGAATTGACATTGGGCCACATATATCAGTATGTATGAGCTCAAGCAATTCATTGGATCTTATCCCTTTGCCACTAAAAGGTGACTTTTTCATCTTACCAAGTAAACAAGCTTCGCACGTATCAAACGATTCATAATCGAATTGATCCAACATTCCATCTTTATGGAGTTTGGAAATGCGATTCTTATTTATATGGCCAAGTCTACAATGCCACAAGTAGGATTCATTCAAGTCATTTGTCTTGGCTTTCTTGTTATTTATATTAAGTACGTCAACATTCATATCTAATATGTAGAGACCGTTGCAAAGTATGCCAGTACCATAAAAAATTCCATCACGTGAAAAAGAACAACATTTATTCTCAAACGTAAATGAAAAACCATCAACATCTAATGCGGAAATGGAAATAATGCTCTTCGTATGAGCAGGAACAAAATAACAGTTATTAAGTTCAAGTACAAGCCCACTGAGCAATGAAAGAAAATAAACTCCTACGACTAGTGCAGCAACACTTGCTCCATTTCCAACACGTAGGTCCACCACTCCTTTCCTTAGCTCTCTAGTTCTTCTTAGTGCCTGCATATTCGTACAAATATGAGAACCACAACCAGTATCTAAAACCCAGTGGTTAGACTTAGAAGAAGTAATGTTGATCTCAATCATAAATATACCTGAAGTCGAAGCATCAGAATGCTTCTTCTTGGTACTCAAGAAGCCTTTGCAGTTTCTCCTCAAATGTCCGGTCTCACCGCAATGGAAGCAAACATCCTTGGATTTGTCTTTTTCTATCTTAGGCGTTGGCTTAGGTGCAACCTTCGCCTTCTTGGACTTTTTATGAGCTTTGGCCTTGCCCCTGCTAGAAGTAACCAACAACACTTGCTTTCCCTTCCCCACAGTGCCCTCAGCAGTTTTCAACATGTTCAATAACTCCGCAAGGGAGCAATCTATCTTGTTCATGTGATAATTCATCACGAACTGCGAGAATGAATCAGGTAGAGAATGCAGAATCAAGTCAATACTCAATTCTCGTTCCAGTTTGTGGCCCAGCTTCATAAGCCTCTCTATGTACCCGATCATCTTAAGCACGTGTGACCCCACAGCAGTCCCAGATGCTATCTTAAAACTAAACAGGGCCTTCGAGACCTCGTACCTCTCAGTGCGACACTGAAAAGCATAGAGCTCCTTTAAGTGAACCATGATTGTGAAGGCGTCCATAGACTCATGCTGTTTTTGCAGTTCAGGTGTCATCGAAGCAAGCATGATACATGTAGCATCAGTACTGTCAGAACAGTGCTTGTTATACTTGTCGACAGCATTTGCAGCCGAGCCCTCAGCGGGCTTCTCCGTCAGGGCCTCGTCCAAGACATAGCCAATCTTCTCGTGCCTCAAAACGATTTTGAGGTTTCTTTCCCAATCGAGAAAATTAGTTTCGTCAACTTATTGTCGATGATAAAACGATGGTTCAATTTGTTTGACATTTTCTACAACAATAAATAAAGATAGAATAAGTAAAAGCTCATGTATAAAAACCCTAAACTTGCACTTAAAATTTTATAAGGTTTTTACTCCCACTAGCCAACTATTCCCAATTGGCTTTTAAGAAAATAATTTCTTTAGTGGGCAAGATCCCATCGAACGACCCCGACCCCCAACTTTGGCTAATGGGCCGAAAATAATTTAACAGGTGGACAACACTTTGTCGATCACATCTTATATGACTCTTGTAGTTTGACCAGTCAACTCTTTGACAAATTTTCATTTTCTGAGAATAGTCAAACCCTTGCCTCTAAAATCCAAACGACCCCGCTTTGGCAGGTGGTCGAGAGAATTCTTAGTCGAGTCATAACCCCAATATTCGTGAGATCTCTTATGATCATATCTCGATAACGACGATATACCCGAGGTAGGTCAACCCCTACTTTGGCTGGTGAGTTGGGTCCGAACAAGGGCTCTCCACCGTCGTTATAATATGGGGAGGCAATTTCGACTTCATTTTTGATGTGGGAATAATTTTAAATTAATTCACTTAATTAATTTCGTTTAATTATGGTCTCATCTACTATGTGCATGTAACTACGATATCATATAAAGTAAAACATACACAACATTCCGCGCACAAAATAACCGGTATGATCATGGACTTTTCCTAGGTGCAGTTTTGAATACAAACTGACGAAACCGCGGGTCACAAACTAAGAGTGTCTGCAACCGCCAATAGGATCTTTATTGCTGTACGCCAATGGGTTCTTTATCTCTCTTTGGTCTTCATCTTCTTGCTCCATTCTTGTTACATAATAATCTATCTAATAAATAATTACACCCGCCGAACACGGCGGGGAGCTAACGGGAATGAGATAAATGCAAAAAGTAAACTAGGTCACGTTCTTCATAACGGCCTAGGACAATTTTTCAAAAACCAACATAAAGAAAACATTCCAATCTATCCTATTGGTCGAGTCAATGATCAATCGGGGTCCATATAATCACATTATATCTACATATCTAATCCATACAATTTTATCTTATGAAAAAGATTAAATTCTAATTTTAACTACTTATGCGTCTTATTTTATCACATCAAATAATTAAATAACATTTAATTAATTATATGACTTAATCGAAAATAAAATTAACATTTAATTTTAAATCGATTTTAATTTCAATTTTATTAAATTTGAACTATTCAAAATAAAACTAAAATTATAAAGTTTCCAATTTGTTTCCTTCCCTTTTTGGTTCTTAACCAAAAAGGATGTCTTTGGTTTCCTAAACCAAAAGGCATCTTCGAAAACCAAATTTAGTTTAGACCTGGCCACTTTCAAAATCAAAATTTTGGAAGTGACCTAGGCCAGGTCTTTTACAAATCAAATATTTGAAAAGGGCCTAGGCCTATTCCAAATCAAAATTTGGAAATGCAAAATAGCTTTGGTTTAGGCCTAGCCACTTTTCAAAATCAAAATTTTGGAAGTGGCCTAGGCCTGGGCCTTTTACAAATCAATTATTTGAAAAGGGACTAGGCCTATTCCAAATCAAAATTTGGAAAGGCCAATATGTCACTATGGTTTCCCAATGGCCCAAACTATTTGAACCATTGGTTGGCCATATGACACAACTAAACAAACTAGATATCTATGCACAATAAATATCACAAAACGAAAATGGTCGATCTCCCCGTTGGAAGAGGACAGCCGACGAATGGAAGCCCTAAAGCCGCCGCCGCCGCCGCAGAGGAGGGGGGCTGCCACCAGTCGGCCGAACCCCACAATCGAACCCAATTTTTTTTTGTTTTAAACGTTTCGCGATTACAGATCTTGCATCTATCGATTAATTACTACGCAATTAAATTATGTTATTGCTTAAACTCGAAGTCTGGCTCTGCTATCACCGTTAGGAAATCACTAGTTTAACGCAGCGGAATTTAAAATTTGATTTCCGTTTACTAGATCGTTCTTCGTTTAACACAATAAACACGTTAAATAGTTCGACGGTTATACCTTGATGATCTATAAGATCGTCGCTTTGACCGTCAACGGAGAGTAGTACAGTGCGTAAACCGTCCACGCGTCCGGCCTCTATCGCTAATCCACAAGAACTCCTTGCCGGAATTCTCCTTGGATTGCTATTGGAGAACTCCGGTTGCTAGACCGGCCTTTTTCCTCTCTCACAAACTCACTATGGATGGCTCTCTATTTTACACAAAAACTATGAGCTATTGCAATTGTGATGTACAAAAGGGCTTGACACCCACCTCTTATTTATAGTGTAGGGGGCGCCCCAACCTAGAGTGGAGGAGAAGAAAACATTTTCCCAATAAAATAAGGAAAATCAATTAGATTGATTTATCTCTTTAATTATAATTAATCTTGCCAAATTCTTATATTGATTATAATTATCTTATTACCATAAATCTATTTTTCCAAAATCAATTAATATCTTATATTAATATTATGGTAATCTTATTAATTAAAGTGCACAATCCAAGTGTATCTTATACACATCAATGTGGCGCCCCTATAGTCAATAAGTTGACTTCCGGAATATTCTTTAATTAATATAATTTATATATAATTAATATCTTGTATTTTATTTATTCATAATAAATAAATACCACCATATTAACTTACCACTATAACCTTTATAGTCTAGAGATAAACTTTCCTTATTTGGTTATCAACTATAACCGCATTTTAATCCGACTCGATGTTCATATGTGTGTGACCTGATAGGCTTCCGAATATGTTGGCCGTAGACACAAAGTGCAATTTACTAAAATGTCCTTCATGCCTAACGATCAAGGGATAGCGTCTAGCAACACACCGTGACCCCCAATCATCGGAAGAGTCAAAAGCAATGACTACTACCTTTCATGTGAAGCAGTTACCGTGTAACTTAACAATCCTATCGCTGTATTAATATCCATACGATCGTATCTCGAGTGTCAATATATTAACGATCGTATCTTATAATCTGGATATCATGCTCTCTCGGGATAACACATTTACTCCCCACTTTGCAAAGTTTCTCGAGAGCTAGACATTCCTTATAAGAATGCCATTTCAGATATTCGATCCCAATCATAGGATACGCGATTCCCGAACGACCAATCATGTATAGTCCGCATGCTTCAATATCATACCCAATCACTACCGCATGATCGTCCCGTGGCTAGGGGAAATCTCAATAGTATCAAAGCATGACAATCCACACCGTGATGCCATGAAGACTCTGGTCTAAAGGATAATCACACAACCGCCACATAGTGTGACACTTAATGTAAGTGGGTCAGTCTAACGTACGCATTCTCTAATACATGTCCACCCATACAGTCCAAGTGTCTCTACACTTCGATAGACGAGATCTATCCCTACCATCTATAAGATAGAAGACATCCAATACGTGCTAGTCCGATTATACAATCATTGTCCCGTTTGACAATACATAAGACTATAGACATTTAAGTATCAAACTTGTTATAGTGATTAGAGATCTCATCAACCATAATCACTATCATGGTGTCTCTATCACAGTTTGATACTAGGGACGTTACTATATATATACAACAAATAACATGAAGATAAACAATATATAATAACATAAGTGCTTTTATTAATCATAATAAAGTTATTACATAAACTAAATAGACTGTAAACGACCCAACCCGGTCGGATCCGGTCCAACCCGATTGGGTTTAGGACACTTTTCCAACAATCTCCTACTTGGCCTAAAGCCAATCACCCATATGTCTAAGCCCATGCAAGTGAACATGTTTCTCATGCTTTGCTTGAGACAATGTCTTGGTTAACGGATCAGCTATGTTATCATCCGTGTGGACTTTCTCTATATTTACATCTCATCTAGATACTATCTCTCTAATCAAGTGATAGCGCCGCAGCACATGTTTGGTTTTCTAATGAGACCTTGGTTCCTTTGACTGAGATTTCGCTCTATTATTATCACAGTACAGAGGCACTGGACCTTCAATGGAGGGAACCTTAGTAATGAACTTCTTCATCAAAACTGCTTTCTTTGCCGCCTCCGAGGCTGCTACGTATTCGACTTCCGTTGTAGAGTCCGCATTAGTCTCCTGCTTGGAACTCTTCCATCTCACTGCTCCGCCGTTAAGCGTGAAAACAAATCCAGATTGTGACTTAAAGTCATCCTTGTCAGTTTGGAAACTGGCATCTGTATAACCTCGTAATACTAAATCATCATTCCCGAAAACCAGGAACATATCCCTAGTACGTCTCATGTACTTGAGGATATTCTTGACAGCAATCCAGTACTGACCATCACCTAGATTGGACTGGTACCTACTAGTCATACTCAGATGGTACGAGACATCTGGTCTTGTGCACTGATGCACGTAGATCAAGTGATAATAAAATACTTGACCACCATAAACCAATACTATCAAAAGGACTAGGTCCATCGTAGTATAGCTATAGCGAATCAAGGTCGATCCCACAGGGAACCAATTGTGGGTCATTTTTATACAAACAATTAATCATTCATGTCAATGACACAAAGCGGTCTATGACCAATAAAAGACAAGAAAGGTAAAGGACACGACTCGACACAACACATAAACAACGTAATTAACCTCCCCAATTATTATGTTATCGTTTGGATCTAGACATTCTATATAATTAAGCTAGACTCGACAACTATTAGTCCGACTCGTATTTCTTTTATAGTGGTTACGGGAGTCATCCACTAAACTAGATCTAGCTCCGGGTAGGCCATCCAGATCACTATGCTACATCACGTGACTTCGCTATTTCGGCCTCCATCTCATATGACTCGCACGCTTACAAAACTAGGGATGCCGATATTAACCGTATTCCTCACCTAGGCAACATTCCTTTGTTCAGGCGTACTTCCTAAGCGATCGCATCAGTCTCTGTCCCATTAACACTAACTTTTTAGGTATCATGTTAATCTACGATTTACGTATAACTAGGTGTCGACAATTCCCAAATACAGAACAGATCTAGATCTCACTGAAAGTCCCGGAAGATCAATTCATGAGCCGACCTAGGAGTCCTATATTGGTATTTCCTAATAATACGCTAATTAAAACAGACGAGCAACGTAGCCGTAGCCATACCTACTAAGATAAGAAATTCTAGGTGGACAATCACACCATAAAGACGTGGCTAGATTGACGCGGCGAAAACCTAAATCTTAGCGTTTCTACATACGTAACGGATAAAATAGAGATTCATAAAGCAATTATATAGATCTACTAAAAACGCGATTGTCGATCATACCAAAGTCATCTGTAGGTCACCGGATAACAGATCTGGGCGTGTGGATCCTTATAGACAAGGAATCCTCACTGCCTCATATCGTATCCTTAGATCTACATCGTCCGGTGAAGAACGAACAACCTCAAATGATAAATAATAATTGGGGACTTAATTACAAAGAACTAAGAACAAATAAATACAAGAACTTACATTATTGCAAATCTTGCATAAAAACTGCTCTAAGAAAAACTGAAGATTTTATTATAAACTGAGAAGTGTAATAAATGTATTGTGTAAAGAAGTGTGTATATGGCGTGTATAACATGCCTTTATTTATAGGGGTTCAAGCTAATTAAGAGATATACTTCAAAATGTCAAAACAAATAAGAGATAACTCCCGGTTGATCTCAATAAAATGATGCGCCCCCCAAGTTGCGTGTCCTTCATGTTGGCGCCACATTTGGTCATGCCTTACTCCTCTTTTCGTGCTTATCCAATCTTTATCTTGAATTTCCTTTGATTTATCTTGAGATTTAATTTTTCCATTTGTATTTATCCTCCAAAATTATCCAAATCTGCAAAATAGATATTTATCCCAAAATAAATCATATTTAAATAAAACGGATAAATATAATAAAAACGGATAAATACCGATTTATATAATAAAAACGGATAAACACCAAATTATATCTTATAAATGGATAAATACCAAATTATATAATATAAATCACATAACATTAAATAATAAATATAAACATGCGATTTATCACAAAATATATATTATTAGTCTCGATTTAAGGTCAACGTTGATGACTTTTACGGGTATAATTTGACCGTCATCATGCACAACATGGCATACATGATAGACCCGATTGCAGAAGCATAAGGGATCTTACTCATTTGTGCCCTTTCCTCCTCTATCTTAGGACTCATTCCCTTTGACAGGTAAACTCCATGTGACATGGGCAGCAATCCTTTCTTGGACTGCTCCAAGCTGAATCTCTTCAGCATCTTGTCTATATAGGTGGATTGCGACAGACCAAGCAACCTTTTAGATCTATCTCTATAGATCTTTATTCCTAGAATATAGGCTGCATCACCCAAGTCCTTCATTGAGAAGTTCTTGGATAACCAAGCTTTGACTGATTGTAACATTGGCACATCATTCCCTATGAGCAATATGTCGTCTACATAAAGCACTAAGAACACAATGGCACTCCCACTAACCTTCTTGTAAACACAAGGCTCATCCTCGTTCTTGATGAAATCAAACTGTTTGATTATCTCATCAAAGCGAAGATTCCAACTCCGAGAAGCCTGCTTTAATCCATAAATGGATCTTTGAGTTTACACACCATCCTGGCGTCATTGGTTATGAAACCCTCAGGCTGTGTCATATACACCTTCTCAGACAGGTTCCCGTTAAGGAAAGCTGTTTTCACATCCATCTACCAGATTTCGTAATCATGGTATGCTGCAATAGCGAGCAAAATTCTAATGGATTTTAACATGGCAACAGGCGAAAAGGTTTCGTCATAGTCAACTCCTTGTCATTACTTATAACCTTTCGCCACTAACTTAGCCTTGTAGGTAGTCACGTTACCGTCCATATCGGTCTTTCTTTTAAAGACCCATTTGCACCCTATATGAACTATTCCTTCATGTGGATCAACTAAGTTCCAAACTGGTTGTCTTTCATGGATTCCATTTCAGAATTCATGGCTTCTAGCCATTTCTCTTTGTCATGCCTTAATAGCACTTCCTCATAAGCTCTAGGGTCCTCAACTTCCATGACATAAATGCCAGGGTACCTTTCGGGTTCACGGCGTTCCCTGGTGGATCTTCGAGGTGCTATTGTGTCCACGGTAGAGGCTGGTGTCACATCTGTGTGTGGCGAGTCCTCTACTTCCATCAACTGACTGTTATCCGTAAGTGGTTCTCGAATTTCTTCAAGATCAATTTTACTCCCACTGACCCTATCCAGAATAAACTCTTTCTCCAGAAAGTGGCCAGTCATGACAACAAACACATTTTGTTCCTTAGGATGGTAAAATTGGTACCCTTTGGTTTCCCTAGGATAACCCACAAATAGACATTTGTCAGACCTGGGCTCTTGTTTGTCAGGCATCATCCGATTCATGTAAGTCGGAAAACCCCAAGGATTTCGATGACCTAGGCTCGGTTTTCTCTTAGTCCATACCCCGTATGGTGTAGAGTCAACCGTCTTTGATGGAACTCGGTTCAGTGTATAGGATGCGGTTTCTAGAGCATACCCCTAAAACGATTTTGGAAGAACTGCGTAGCTCATCATGGATCGCACCATGTCTAACAGGGTACGGTTCCTCCTCTCAGACATGCCATTCATCTATGGCATCCCGGGAGGGGTCCATTCAGGTAGAATCTCATTCTCCTTCAAATAGTCTTGAAATTCTCCATCTAGGTATTCTCCACCTCGATCGGATCGAAGTGTTTTGATTTCTTTACCTGGTTGTTTTTCCACTTCACTTCTGAATTCCTTGAACTTTTTGAAGGCTTCAGACTTATACTTCATTAAGTATATATAACCATAGCGTGGTCATCAATGAAAGTGATAAAATAAGAGTATCCACCTTTGGCTTGAATTGACATGGGCCACATACATCAGTATGTAGGAGCTCAAGCAATTCATTTGATCTTATCCCTTTGCCACTAAAAGGTGACTTTTTCATCTTACTAAGTAAACAAGCTTCGCACGTATCAAACAATTCATAATCGAATTGATCCAACATTCCATCTTTATCGAGTTTGGAAATGCGATTCTTATTTACATAGCCAAGTCTACAATGCCACAAGTACGATTCATTCAAGTCATTTGTCTTGGTTTTCTTGTTATTTATATTAAGTACGTCAACATTCATATCTAATATGTAGAGACCGTTGCAAAGTATGCCAGTACCATAAAAAATTCCATCACGTGAAAAAGAACAACATTTATTCTCAAACGTAAATGAAAAACCATCAACATCTAATGCGGAAATGGAAATAATGCTCTTCGTATGAGCAGGAACAAAATAACAGTTATTAAGTTCAAGTACTAGCCCACTGGGCAATGAAAGAAAATAAACTCCTACGGCTAGTGCAGCAACACTTGCTCCATTTCCAACGCGTAGGTCCACCTCTCCTTTCCTTAGCTCTCTAGTTCTTCTTAGTGCCTGCATATTCGTACAAATATGAGAACCACAACCAGTATCTAATACCCAATGGTTAGACTTAGAAGAAGTAATGTTGATCTCAATCATAAATATACCTGAAGTCGAAGCATCAGAATGATTCTTCTTGGTACTCAAGAAGCCTTTACAGTTTCTCCTCCAATGTCCGGTCTCACCGCAATGGAAGCAAGCACCCTTGGATTTGTCTTTTGCTATCTTAGGCCATGGCTTAGGTGCAACTTCGCCTTCTTGGACTTTTTCTGGGCTTTGGCCTCGCCCTTGCTAGAAGTAACCAGCAACACTTGCTTTCCCTTCCCCACAGTGCCCTTAGCAGTTTTCAACATGTTCAATAACTCCGCAAGGGAGCAATCTATCTTGTTCATGTGATAATTCATCACGAACTGTGAGAATGAATCAGGTAGAGATTGCAGAATCAAGTCAATACTCAATTCTCGTTCCAGTTTGTGGCCCAGCTTCCCAAGCCTCTCTATGTACCCGATCATCTTAAGCACGTGTGACCCCACAGCAGTCCCATAAGCAATCTTACAACTAAACAGGGACTTCGAGACCTCATACCTCTCAGTGCGACACTGAGAAGCATAGAGCTCCTTTAGGTGAACCATGATTGTGTAGGCGTCCATAGACTCATGCTGTTTTTGCAGTTCAGTTGTCATCGAAGCAAGCATGATACATGTAGCATCAGTACTGTCAGAACAGTGCTTGTTATACTTCTCGACAGCATCTGCAACCGAGCCCTCAGCGGGCTTCTCCGGCAGGGCCTCGTCCAAGAAATAGCCAATCTTCTAGTGCCTCAAAACGATTTTGAGGTTTCTTTCCCAATCGAGAAAATTAGTTTCGTCAAACTTATTGTCGATGATAAAACGAAGGTTCAATTTGTTTGACATTTTCTACAACAATAAATAAAGATAGAATAAGTAAAAGCTCATGTATAAAAACCCTAAACTTGCACTTAAAATTTTATAAGGTTTTTACTCCCACTAGCCAACTATTCCCAATTGGCTTTTAAGAAAATAATTTCTTTAGTGGGCAAGATCCCATCGAACTACCCCGACCCCCAGCTTTGGCTATTGGGCCGAAAATAATTTAACAGGTGGACAACACTTTGTCGATCACATCTTATATGACTCTTGTAGTTTGACCAGTCAACTCTTTGACAATTTTTCATTTTATGAGAATAGTCAAACCCTTGCCTCTAAAATCCAAACGACCCCGCTTTGGCAGGTGGCCGAGAGAATTCTTAGTCGAGTCATAACCCCAATATTCGTGAGATCTCTTACGATCATATCTTGATAACGACGATATACCCGAGGTAGGTCAACCCCCGCTTTGGCTGGTGAGTTGGGTCCGAACAAGGGCTCTCCACCGTCGTTATAATATGGGGAGGCAACTTCGACTTGATTTTTGATGTGGGAATAATTTTAAATTAATTCACTTAATTAATTTCGTTTAATTATGGTCTCATCTACTATGTGCATATAACTACGATATCATATAAAGTAAAACATACACAACATTCCGCGCACAAAATAACCGGTATGATCATTGACTTTTCCTAGGTGTGGTTTCGAATACAAACTGACGAAACCGCGGGTCACAAACTACGAGTGTCTGCAACCGCCAATAGGATCTTTATTTTTGTACGCCAATGGGTTCTTTATCTCTCTTTGGTCTTCATCTTCTTGCTCCTTTCTTGTTACATAATAATCTATCTAATAAATAATTACACCCGCCGCACACGGCGGGGAGCTAACGGGAATGGGATAAATGCAAAAAGTAAACTAGGTCACGTTCTTCATAACGGCCTAGGACAATTTTTCAAAAACCAACATAAAGAAAACATTCTCATCTATCCTATTGGTCGAGTTCATGATCAATCGGGGTACATATAATCACATTATATCTACATATCTAATCCATACAATTTTATCTTATGATGCGTCTTATTTTATCACATCAAATAATTAAATAACATTTAATTAATTATATGACATAATCAAAAATAAAATTAACATTTAATTTTAAATCGATTTTAATTTCTATTTTATTAAATTTGAACTATTCAAAATAAAACTAAAATCATAGAGTTTCCAATTTGTTTCCTTTCCTTTTTGGTTCTTAACCAAAAAGGATGCCTTTGGTTTCCTAAACCAAAAGGCATCTTCCAAAACCAAATTTGGTTTAGGTCTGGCCACTTTTCAAAATCAAAATTTTGTAAGTGACCTAGGCTAGTTCTTTTACAAATCAAATATTTGAAAAGGGCCTAGGCCTATTCCAAATCAAAATTTGGAAAGGCCAAATAGTTTTGGTTTAGGCCTGGCCACTTTCCAAAATCAAAATTTTGAAAGTGGCCTAGGCCTAGGCCTTTTACAAATCAAATATTTGAAAAGGGCTTAGGCCTATTCCAAATCAAAATTTGGAAAGGCCAATATGTCACTATGGTTTCCCAATGGCCCAAACTATTTGAACCATTGGTTGGCCATATGACACAACTAAACAAACTAGATATCTATGCACAATAAATATCACAAAATGAAAAGGGTCGATCTCCCCGTTGGAAGAGGACAGCCGACGAATGGAAGCCCTAAAGCCGCCGCTGCCGCCGCAGAGGAGGGGGGCTGCCGCCAGTCGGCCGAGCCCCCCAATCGAACCCAATTTTTTTTGTTTTAAACGTTTCGCGATTACAGATCTTGCATCTATCGATTAATTACTACGCAATTAAATTATGCTTATTGCTTAAACTCGAAGTTTGGCTCTGCTATCACTGTTAGGAAATCACTAGTTTAACGTAGCGGAATTTAAAATTTGATTTCCTTTTACTAGATCGTTCTTCGTTTAACGTAATAAACACGTTAAGTAGTTCGACGGTTATACCTTGATGATCTATAAGATCGTCGCTTTGACAGTCAACGGAGAGTAGTACAGTGCGTAAACCGTTAATCCACACGAACTCCACGCCGGAATCCTCCTTGGATTGCTATTGGAGAACTCCGGTTGCTAGACCGGCCTTTTTCCTCTCTCACAAACTCACTATGGATGGCTCTCTATTTTACACAAGAACTATGAGCTATTGCAATTGTGATGTACAAAAGAGCTTGACACCCACATCTTATTTATAGTGTAGGGGGCGCCCCAACCTAGAGTGCAGGAGAAGGAAACATTTTCCCAATAAAATAAGGAAAATCAATTAGATTGATTTATCTCTTTAATTATAATTAATCTTGCCAATATCGTATATTGAATATAATTATCTTATTACCATAAATCTATTTTTCCAAAATCAATTAATATCTTAAATTAATATTATGGTAATCTTATTAATTAAAGTGCACAATCCAAGTGTATCTTATACACGTCAATGTGGCGCCCCTATAGTTAATAAGTTGACTTCCGGAATATTCTTTAATTAATATAATTTATATATAATTAATATCTTGTATTTTATTTATTCATAATAAATAAATACCACCATATTAATTTACCACTATAACCTTTGTAGTCTAGAGATAATCTTTCCTTATTTGGTTATCAACTATAACCGCATTTTAATCCGACTCGATGTTCATATGTGTGTGACCCGATAGGCTTCCGAATATGTTGGCCGTTGACACAAAGTACATTTTACTAAAACGCCCTTCATGCCTAACGATCACGGGATAGCGTCTAGCAACACACCGTGACCCCCAATCATCGGAAGAGTCAAAAGCAATTACTACTACATTTCATGTGAAGCAGTTACCGTATAACTTAACAATCCTATCACTGTAATAATATCCATACGATCGTATCTCGAGTGTCAATACATTAACGATCGTATATTATAATCTGGATATCATGCTCTCTTGGGATAACACATTTACTCCCACTTTGCAGAGATTCTCGAGAGCTAGACATTCCTTATAAGAAGGCCATATCGGATATTCGATCCCAATCATAGGATAGTCGATTCCCGGACGACCAATCATGTATACTCCGCATGCTTCAATATCATGCCCAATCACTACCGCATGATCGCCCCGTGGCTAGGGGAAATCTCAATAGTGTCAAAGCATGACAATCCACACAACCGCCACATAGTGTGACACTTAATGTAAGTGGGTCAGTCTAATGTACGCATTCTCGAATACACGTCCACGTACAGTCCAAGTGTCTCTACACTTCGATAGATGAGATCTATCCCTACCTTCTATAAGATAGAAGACATCCAATACGTGCTAGTCCGATTTTTATACTATCAATGTCCCATTTGACAATACATAAGACTAAAGACATTTAAGTACCAAACTTGTTATAGTGACACCTTTCCAACAGAAACGTTCCAGGGTCTCCTAACTTTTCTGCTGTATCAGAGTCCGGGTAATCCTCAGACTCTGAGAACATGGTGTCCAGATCCTCCTCCAGATCATCAGAGTCTTAATTAGACGGAAGATCAATTAGCTCGATAGGGAACATACCTGGTCGATATGTCTCATACTCCTTCAGGTTTTCCTCGGCTTCCTGTTTAAGCTTTTCAGTCTCCTCCTCCATAGGCTTCTTATCAACTTCGTATTTCTCTCTGGCTTTTGATCCAGGATACATAGAGATCGGCTTGATGTTCAACACAGTACGAGGTATTGCATTCGACTCGTCTAGACTTAATCGCTTTTGCTTGACTGAATTTCCGAAGTGTCCTGATACTCTTGCAAAAGAGACAAAATAAAACAAAGAAAATGTTAGCAACTCCCGCTTCAATTGGGGATGAGCCCAACTGTTGCGGACCTACTAACTAAAATCAACTGGGAAATACACAGAAAAACAAACGATGTTCAGAATTCGATTTTCTGGGTCTCGGTAACCCGTGGGTAACCCTCGGTAAACCGAGCCAAGAATTTCTCCTTCAGGCAGATTAACAAGTGCAGGTTTGATCCAAGACGACTCAAGACTAAAAATAAAATAAAATAATATAAAAATGACTTCTTAATAAGAATTAAAACGTTTATCCTTGAAATTGGCCATTGTCCCCGGCAACGGCGCCAGAAAATCTTGATCGCATGTAAGTCACCAACGTCGATATTACTAGCAAGAATACTAGGTACATTGTAGTATAGTAAGGGCGAATCAAGGTCGGTCCCACGGAGACAATGCAACTTTAAGTATAAACGATTCTAACCTAACTAAGAAGCGACATATAGGTGGTCATTGACCAACAATAAACATGAAAGAAACTTGGTATTCCTCCCCTCTTCCCACCGATCTACTAACTTGGATTACTTAATCTTTATATTTACTTCCCTATATAATTTCCTTAAATTAATCAAGTGAGCTTTTAGTTTAGTTATAGGCTACGGGTGCAACTCCTAACCCTATCTACTCCGACTATGGTAGTAGATAATCTATACGCAAGCTACCCTCCTTAATTGGTCCGTAATAGCCCATACGCATAAAAAAACTAGAATTGCTGATATTGAGCACTAACTCATACCGCTAACCCGCCTAGACAGCTGTCGATACTGATCAGCATGTTCCTAGGGTCCATCAAGACTATGTCTTAACTAACACTTCACCTTGCAAGTTCTTTGTGTTAATTACGAGTACAATAAGCAGATTGGCCAGATCTAACCTACTGTTAATTAAACCTGTCGATCAAAGTAGCTGATGTGAATCCTCCAGATTAAGTTTCTTAAATTTTGCCTCAGTAAACCGGTATAGACCGCCGGTAGGTTTTCTTAATTCTAGATCTAAATTGCTCAAATACGATTAATCTAAGTAAATCATGGAGTTGTTAAACATGCAGATTGACTAAAACACATAAATACGAACAGATCTACCATATTGAAGACAAAAAGGAATGTTCAAAGCTTCATACCTTCAACAATGGAGATCTAGCTCGATCTACTCAAGCTAGAGATGGTGGAGAAGGGAAGAAAGCCAAAAATAACTCCTCAAAAGCTTAGAATAACTTTATTTCATCAAATTGTATAATGTATATAATATAATATGCAAAACTTATGTGATAATCAGCTAATGCGGCTTTATATAGGTACAATAGCCGACTTATGACTCATAGAAACCCTAACCGACCTAGTAGATGCGGCTGAATCAATTTCGGGTCTCACGAGGCTCTCGGTTTACCGGCCCTAGCCCACGGTAAACCGGCTCACTTTTCTTCTTTTTCTTCAGCAGATCTATTCTTGGACTTCTTTTACTTGGCCTAACATGCTTCCCTTTGATCCAGATCCGTTCTCCAATGCTCCAGATTCGGTACATCCTGTAAAACACGTAAAACGAGGCAAAACAGTACCAAACCTTTGGGAAAATAGCTCAGATGCAAAATTACGATCTTAGAAACATACATATAGCATTTAACACATATTCCATATAATAACGAGTCTATATATCCTCTCTTGAGCAGAATTCGGGGTGAATAATGGTATAATTAATGGTACCATTTAGAGCGTTATCAGTTCCCAAAGACTAAGAACATATCCCTAGTACATCTCATGTACTTGAGGATATTCTTGACAGTAATCCAGTGACCATCACCTGGATTCGCCTGGTACCTGCTAGTCATACTAAGAGGGTACGAGACATCTGGCCTTGTGCACAACATGGCATACATGATAGACCCTATAGCCGAAGCATATGGGATCTTGGACATGCTTGCCCTTTACTCCTCTTTCTTAGGACATATTTCCTTTGACAGGTAGACCCCATGTGACATGGGCAGCAACCCTCTCTTGGATTGCTCCATGCTGAAACTTTTCAGCATCTTGTCTATATAGGTGGATTGTGACAAGCCAAGCAACCTCTTAGACCTATCTCTGTAGATTTTAATCCCCAAAATATAAGCTGCTTCTCCCAAGTCCTTCATAGAGAAGTACTTGGATAACCAAACCTTGACCGACTGTAACATGGGCACATCATTCCCTATTAGCAGTATGTCGTCTACACAATGCACCAGGAAAACGACGGCACTCCCACTAACCTTCTTGTAAACACAGGGCTCATCTTCGTTCTTGATGACATAAATATGTTTGATTGTCTCATCAAAGCGAAGATTCCAACTCCAAGAAGCTTGCTTCAATCCATAAGTGGACCTTTGCAATTTGCACACCATCCTGGCATCATTGGTTGTGAAACCCTCAGGCTGTGTCATATACACTTCCTCAGACAGATCCCCGTTAAGAAAAGCTATTTTCACATCCATCTGCCAGATTTCATAATCATGGTTTGCTGCAATAGCAAGCAGAATTATAATGACTTTAACATGGCAACGGGCGAAAAGGTTTCGTCATAGTCAATACCTTGACTTTGCTTATAACCTTTTACCACTAACCTAGCCTTGTAGGTGACTACGTTACCATCCATGTCGGTCTTTCTCTTAAAGACCCATTTGCACCTTATAGGAACTATTCCTTCAGGTGGATCAACTAAGTTCCAAACTTGGTTGTCTTTCATGGATTCCATTTCAGAATTCATGGCTTCTAGCCATTTCTCTTTGTCAGGCCTCATTAACACCTCATGGTAAGTTTTAGGGTCCTCATCTTCCGTGAGGTATATGCCCATGTACTTTTCGGGTTCATGGTGTTCCCTGGTGGATCTTCGAGGTGCTACAGAGTTTGGAGCAGGGACTTGCACCACCTCATTGGGTGGTGCCTGCTCTACCTCCATCAACAGATCAATTTTACTCCAACTGGCCCTCTCTAAAATGAACTCTTTCTTCAGGAAATGGCCAGATCTGGCAACAAACACTTTTTGTTCTCCAGGGTGGTAGAACCGGTATCCTGTAGTTTCTCTAGGATAGCTCACAAATAGACATTTATCATATCTGGCTTCTAGTTTGTTTGGCATCATCCGCTTTACATATGTTGGACAGCCCCAATGTTTAAGATATGCCAAATTTGGTTTCCTCTTGGTCCATACTTCGTATGGCGTAGAATCAACCGTCTTTGATGGAGCACGGTTAAACACGTAGGAGGATGTTTCGAGAGCATACCCCCAAAACGATTTTGGAAGAACTGCATAGCTCATCATGGATTGCACCATGTCTAACAAAGTGCGATTCCTCCTCTCAGATACGTCATTCATCTATGGCGTCCTGGGAGGGGTCCATTCAGGTAGAATCCCATTTCTCCTTTAAGTAATCTTGAAACTCTCCATCTAGGTATTCACCACCTCGATCGGATCGAACCGTTTTAATTTTTTTACCTAGTTGTTTCTCAAATTCACTTCTAAATTCCTTAAACTTTTCAAAATCCTCAGACTTATACTTCATTAAGTATATATAACCATAACGAGAATGGTCATCAGTGAAGGTGATAAAGTAAGAGTATCCTCATTTGGCTTGAATTGACATTGAGCCGCACACATCAGTATGTATTAGCTCAAGCAATTCGTTAGATCTTATCCCTTTCCCACTAAATGGTGACTTTTCATCTTGCCAAGCAAACAAGCTTCGCATGTATCAAACGATTCATAATCGAAATGATCCAATAATCATCTTTATGGAGTTTGGAAATGCGATTCTTATTTATATGGCCAAGTCAACAATGCCATAAGTAGGATTCGTTCAAGTAACTTGTTTTAGCTTTCTTATTGTTTATATTAAATATGTCAACATTCACATCTAATATGTAGAGACCATTGCTAAGCATGCCAGTACCATAAAACATTCCATCACATTAAAAAGAACAACATTTATTCTCAAACGTAAAAGAAAATCCTTCAACATCTAATGCAGAAATGGAAATAATGCTCTCCGTAAGAGCAGAAACAAAATAACAATTATTAAACTCTAGTACTAGCCCACTGGGCAATGAAAGAAAATAAACTCCTACGGCTAGTGCAGCAACACTTGCTCCATTCCCAACGCGTAGGTCCACATTTCCTTTCTTTAGATCTCTAGTCCTTCTTAGTGCCTGCATATTCGTACAAATATGAGAACCACAACCAGTATCTAATACCCAGTGGAAGAAGCAATATTGATCTCAATCATAAACATACATGAAGTTGAAGCATCTGTATGCCTCTTCTTAATGCTTAAGAAAGCCTTGCAGTTTCGCCTCCAATTACCAGTCTTGCCGCAATGGAAGCAAGCATCCCCGGACTTGTCTTTGGCTATTTTAGGTGTAGGCTTATGGGGAGCCTTTGCTTTCTTGGTCTTCCTCTAGACCTTTTTCTTTCCCTTTGAAGAAGTGATGAGCAACACTTGCTTGCCCTTTTGCACAGTGCCGTCAACAGCTTTCAACATGTTCAATAACTCCGCAAGGGAGCAATCTATCTTGTTCATATGATAATTCATCACAAACTGCAAGTATGAATCAGGTAAAGATTGCAAGATTAAGTCAATACTTAACTCGCGTTCCAACTTGTGGCCAAGCCTCTCAATATACCCGATCATCTTAAGCACGTGTGACCCCACAGAAGTCCCGGCCACCATCTTACAACCAGAAAGTGCCTTCGAGGCCTCGTACCTCTCAGTACGAGACTGAGAAGCATAGAGCTCCTTTAGGTGACCAATGATCGTGTAGGCATCTATAGACTCATGTTGTTTCTGCAGTTCAGGTGTCATAGAAGCAAGCATGATACAAGTAGCATCAGAACTATCAGAACAGTGCTTGTTGTACTTCTCGACAGCATCTGCAGCCGCGCCCTCTACGGGCTTTTGCGGTATGGGTTCGTCTAAGACATAGCCAATCTTTTCATGCCTCAAAATGATTTTGAGGTTTCTTTCCCAGTCGAGAAAGTTGGTTTCATCAAGTTTGTTATTGATGATAAAACAAGGTTCAATTTGTTCGACATTATACAACAAATAAATAAAGATAGAATAAGTAAAGTTCATGTATACAAAACCTAAAATTTGCACTTTAAATTTTATAAAGTCTTGCTCCCACTAGCCAACTATTTCCTATTGGATTTCAAGAATTCAATTTATTCTTTAGTGGCTAGAATCCCATCTAGTTGACTCGATCCCCGACGTGGGCCGATCGACCGGGTCAATTTCGATGGGTAGGTACAACTTACCAATCGCGTCCAACGCGGTTCTAGTGGTTTGACTAGTCAACTCTTTGACAATTCACATCATCTATGTGATAGCCAACCTCATGTATCTAAAATCAAACGGTCCTGACATGGGCCAATCACCGTGAGATTCTTAGTCGAGTCGTAACCCAAATATTCATGAGATCTCATAACAATCATATCTCGATAATAACGATATACCCGAGGTATGTCAACTCCCGACGTGGGCCGATCAGTTGGATCCGAACAAGGGCTCTTCACCGTCATTACAATATTGGGAGACATATTTATAACTTGATTTTTTTCGTGGGAATAATTTTATTTATTTATTTTAATTACGGTCTCATTTAAGCGTGCATATTACTACAATATCATATAAAGTAAAACATACACAACCTTCCGCGCACAAAGTAACCGGTATGATCATGGACTTTTCCTAAGTGCGGTTTCGAATACAAACTGACGAAACCGCGGGTCACATGCTAAGGGTAGCCGCAACCGCCAATGGATCTTTGACATGCACCATCTCTATGAATCTTTATTTTTCTCTTTCTTTGGGCCTTCGTCTTTGTCTTCAATGCATCATTATACAAAATCTAACTATTAAATATTACACCCGCCGCACGCGAGGGGGAGCTAACGAGAATGGGATAATGCAAAAATAAAACTAGGCCACGTTCTTCATAACGGCCTAGGACAACAATAAAATCCAACAGAGAAATAAAGCATTCACATCTATCCTATCGGTCGATTCCAAGATCAGTCGGGGTCCATATAATCGAATTATATCTACTATCTATTCCATACAATAACGTTTTATGAAAAAGATTAATTTTAAACTACTTCCGTCTTTATAGCATCCAATCAATTAATTAATTAAATTTTAATCAATTAATAATTTAATAATCATGTACTATATTGAAATTAAATACACAAAACAAAATGGTGTGCGATGGCGTCGGCGGACACCGACAAGCCGACGCGCCAAGTAATAAGGGGGCGCCTTTTTTTTTTTTTTTTTTTTCAATATCAAACATGATTTAATCTATTGGATCTATTTACTACGCGAATTAATTATGCTTATTGCTTAAGCTCAAAGTTGGCTCCAATACCACTGTTAAGAAATCAAACGAGTAGCGCAGCGGAAAATAAAATTTTGATTTCCGATCCAAGATCGACTTCATTTAAACAATAAACATATAACAAAGTGGACAAAGATTATACCTTTCTTGATTTTAAAGATCGAAGCTTTGACCGTCCGGTAGAAGTAGATGTGCGCAAGCCGTCCAAGAGTCCGGCCTCTATCAGTTATCCACACGAACACCTCGCCGGAATCCTCCCGGATTGCTATCTGAAAAATTCGACTGCTAGGTCGACCATTTTCTTCCTCACAATACTCTCTCTAAGAAGCTCTCTATTTTCTCAAAAATTATTAGCTCTTGGAATTGTGAAGTATAAAAGTGCTAGTCAACCCCTTTCTTTTATAGGGGAAAGTGGCGCCACAATGTCTTCCCAAACTGATTGGGAGAAGCAGTAGATTGATGAGAGAGAAAAAGTTTCTCCTAATAAAATAAGGAAAGTCACTATAATTGATTTATCTCTTTTATTTTAATATCTCATATTAAATAAATCTAAATATTGCAAATATCTTATATTGAATATCTTTATCTTATTACCATAATTCTATTTTCCAAAAATCAATTAATATTCAATATTAATATTATGGTAATCTCATTAATTAAATTGCACAATCTAAATGTATCTTAATACACTATAGTCTGTGCCCCATGTGCCCAATATTAGTATCCGAATATTCTATAATTAATCAATATAATTAATATATTGTATTTAATTTATTCATAATAAATAAATACCGCCATATTAATTTACCGCTACAACCTTTATAGTCTTGAAATAAAACTTTCCTTATTTGGTCATCAACTATAACCGCATTTTAATCCGACTCGATATTCATATGTGTATGACCCAATAGGCTTCCGAATATGTTGGCCGTAGACATAAGGTGCAATTATGAAAATGCCCTTCACCTCTAACGATCATGGATAGCGTCTAGCAACACGTCAATGACCCCCAATCATCGGAAGAGTCAATACACAATGACTACTATCTTTCATGTGCTCGGTTAGCGTGTAAATACAATCTTATCGCTGTAGTAATATCCATACGATCGTATCTTTCGTATCCCATAATCTGGATATCAAGCTCTCTCAGAATAACTCATTTACTCCCACTTTGCAAAGATTCACAAGAACTAGACAATCCTTATGGGAAGGCCCTTTCGGATATTCACTCATACTCATAGGGTACGCGATTCCCAGACGACCTAACATGTATACTCCACATGCTTCAGTATCATACTCAATCACTACCGCATGATCGCCCCACGGCTAAGGGAAACCTCAATAGTGTCAAAACATGACAATCCACACCGTGATACCATGTAGACTCCGGTCTAACGTACGCATTCTCTAATACACATCCACGTACTGTCCAAGTGTCACTACACTTCGATAGACGAGTTCTATCCCTGCCCTTAAAGACATAAGACATCTAATACGTGCTATTCTGTTCGTACTATCAATGCCATGTTCAACAGTACATCAGCCTAGAGACATTTAAGTATCAAACTTATTAAAGTGATTAGAGATCTCATCAACCATAATCACCATCATGGTTTCTCTATCACAGTTTAATACTAAATACGTTATCATATACACAATATCACAATTGGTCTAATAAATAATCAAAGTATATAATAACAAAAGTGCTTTTATTAATCATAATAAAGTTACTACATGAACTTAAATATACTAGAAATGACCCGACCTGGTCAATCCGGTCCAACCCGATTAGGTTTAGGACACCTATTCAACAGTTGTAGCGTGTCTCTTGCTGAAACTGAGGCCGTGGTGACTCGCTTTCATGAGGCCGTGGGGTGTGGTTTGGGTGAGGTGACAGATTCGGTCGCACAAATCCGCCTCCTACTACGGGCGTCGGACTCTCTTCTCGTACTCCTGAGGTATCTTCTCCATGAACTCTAGTTCTTGTGGTCACCATATTGATGATCAAAGAAAGAATCAGAGCGTTACTATCTAAATAATTCTTATCTTAAAAGAAATGAAGCCTAAAGACGCTCCTCTCTGATACCAACTGTAACGCCCCGTTCCCAGACACCGAGTCCTTATCCGGAAATGGAATGTTCGGCACGTATAATATAAGATAAATCCCATATTACACGTAAGCCTCTACTACGTCGTATCGAGTTAAGCAAAAACAGAATCAAAGACTTGGGTATACTTTTTTTCATAAAACAATAATAGAAACTCACTCATTCTAAAGATAGAAATGTAACTTTGTTACAACGAAAAATCCAAAAGGAACTTATAACGTACGAAACCTCCAAACGAATAAACAAAATAAACTATAAGTCTCAAAGGAAAACATTTCGTATTACAGAAACAATTGAAACG
The DNA here is from genome assembly GCA_024500145.1 of Gentiana dahurica var. dahurica. Taxonomy (NCBI): domain Eukaryota; kingdom Viridiplantae; phylum Streptophyta; class Magnoliopsida; order Gentianales; family Gentianaceae; genus Gentiana; species Gentiana dahurica. The sequence goes on from CM044907.1 coordinate 34,603,582, forward strand.
TCTAGTCTAAACTGTTAAAAGATAAAAGCATAAATGTAAAGCTTCTATGAAGGTGTCCTAAAACATCGTCACCAAAATCCTCTTCGTAATCCGGGTCAACCTGTTCATTCAAACACATAGAATAACATGTTAAGTATTTTGTGGTACTAAGTAATAAGTTGATTAATTTTGAAAAAGGTTTTTCCCTCCGATTTAAAGCTTTTATTTATTATATTGTGTGACATTTTCACATGTTATATCTGTCACTAATAAATATCGAGTTTAAGAGTTTTTACAGGTATCTCAAAGTTTAAATAAAAATTCAAACACTTAAACATTATGTTATGACATTTATAATAAAACTACTGAACGCTGATCACTTTTCTCTCCTGCGGCATCTTGAACAGATGAACGGATTGATCACACGGTTCTTCCTTTTATTTCGCTTTCTTCTTGCGTCTGTGGAGATGTTGCCGCCGTTCCTTCTTCTATTTTTTCAGAATCAGCGTGTGTAACTTATGAGGAAATAATTGGGATTATTTCTTTTTATAGCCATTTAATCAAATTTATTAATTAAATAACTAAATCCTTTAATCAATTCCTTTTCACTTAAATAAATGGGACAAATAATAATTAGGTCGTAGTAAATACACCCAATGACTATTTTACCCTTTTACGAAAAGTCGGGATGTTACATTCCTTCCCCCTTAAGAGGAGTTTCGTCCTCGAAACTCGAATGTAACCGAGAGGTACTTGAACTATGGACCTTGCGAAGCGTTTCGTCTCTTAACTCGTACAGTCTTCTTCTTCTTCCATCTTCCAACTCTTCTACTTGTTTTGAGCTATCTCAAGGTGGCGACGATCTACTTCAATCTTTTGTTGGCTTGCAGTATCAACTCTGGTCTCGTATTCTGTTGTCGCTCCAATTCATCCCGGAAACTCGTGTTCTTCTATCTCTATCTTCATGAAAGATCGCCAGCAGTACTGCTCCAATTCTTGTACTTCTTGGTCGCTCCGAGAGGAACAGCATTTGTCATCTCGAGGTTTTCCATTCTTCCATGTCCTTCCCGATCTTCCGCATTCAGACACCAAAGCTGATTCCGATGCCAACTGTTGCCATCTTCATCTAACTCATGACCAATGGCTGGTTGGGCTCGAGCCTCTCACTTGTAAAAACAACTGGATCTTCATCTTGTTCCATCACGAACTCATTAATCGCCTCGAATCTTGCAATCATCACCACTCTTTGATTGCTCCTGCCGACCTATACCCGGAAAACTGAATCTTCCCAACTGAAACTGCACTTCTGGCACACTTGACTTCTTTCGATCCCGATTTCCATCATGGCACCACAAGCTTGCTCAAGAACCGCAAGGATCCCGGCGGAAAGACTTCGAGACTTCTTGGGGAAATGAGAAGCATGCATCTGCCACCCTTTCTCTCTGACGGTCTAATCCAATCCTCGTGCCAATTAGGATTAACTTGAAAGTAAAAGGAGTTGAAAAGTGACAAGTTGAGTACCAGGGTGGTATATCAACTAGGTAAGCCAAGGAAGGGTACAATGCACTTGAAATAAGGAAGGTTGCTTGAGTTACAAGCAAACCATGAAAAAATCCGTGTTGAGAAAAGTTGAAGTTGGTTCCAGAATGAAGAAGGAGGCATTGTATCATAATACACAAGATAGCCACCAGAAGGAAAACGAAAGAACACCTTGCAGATGAAGTTCTTTTGAGAGAGTGAAATTCTGCAAGTTACGGTGGTCTACAAGGACTTCAGAGGCAACTTGGAAGAATGGTAATAGACTTTCATATAAACCTTTAGAAAGTGGAGACGTTAGAACATCACCAGGTGGACTTGAAGATATTCTCAATGTATGAAAAGAGAACACCGAGCTTGAGAACATTAAGAAAGTGACCTTGATTGTTAATCATTTGGTTAACAAGGGTGGATGTTGGCGAACTAGAAAAATCTTCAGTTCGCATGAGTTCCGTAGAGGGAACATCACACAACAGAAAATCAAGGTAAAGGTGCAAGGTCAAGCGACAGAAGAACTAAAAAGAATTTAGAAATCAAAAGAGAGCAAGAATCTCAACATGAAGTAGCTATGGAGGGAAAACGAGCATATCAAAAGGTCTCAGAATGAAATTAAACACTTGTCAAGAAGTGTCCGTGTTTGTAATAGTCAAAGAGAGGTTATTACGAGATTTAAAATAAATAGAAATTTTCCCCAAGAAATAGTAAGGGAAATCCATAGTTCGGATAAGTAAGCGGCAAACAAGATTTTGAGTGCAGAGGAAATGACACTTTAGAATTGTCGGGTAAGGTTTGATTTCAAACCTTCAAAGGAAGTTTAAACGATCGTTGATGACTCAATTAAAAGGTTCAAGGTTGCACTACTCGAGAGGAATAGTACACTGCCAAGGAATAAATGCTCGAGGTTATTCCCCGTGTGGAAATGAAAAGGTTAAAATAAAATAAACTTTCAACCGGTGTAACAAAATTGTAGTAGAAACGCCAAAACCGAAAGTGGAAAGTCAAAATGATGTATATGGCGGTTCGCGGCTCTAAATGGCCCAAAAGAGATTTAAAACTGGAGCATACAAGGTGCAATAACCTGAAATGGAGATCAAAAGTTTAGGAACTCAAACGTCGGTTGGCTAAATAAGTTCGGAAGGCATCTTGAAAAATTTTGCCTTCTGCTTGAAACTAGTTTAGCAAAAAAAATTGATAGAAGGTTAAAGATAAGTAACTGAAGAGGAATGTCATGATAGGCTTAAAAATTTGACCAGTGAAGGAAGATATGCATACCTTAAAGAAACAGAAAGCATTAGGTGAAATAGTTACAATATCGACACTACCCTTAGGAGGGGAGCCGAGAATAAACACAAGTAAAGTATATAAAAAAAAATGTTCCGACATCAAGAGGCTTAGTCAAATTTGAATTTGAAATGGATGATGGGAGTGCAACACTGCAGAGAGGATTTGTTGAGCTTAAAGATCTCAAATGAGGGATTATCTGAGAAATAAAATACCAGATAAGGTATAATTACAAAAGGGCACGAAAAGGGTCTTAAAATCAAACATGGCATGCTGGAGGATGGCATCTTGGTTCTCGTTTAACACTGCAAAAGAAACTATAACGTTAGCTTTACAAGCATCCTACTAAAAGATTTAACTCAGGAAGAGATCAGACTTCAGGGAACTCCTAAACATAACAGTCGTAACTTACTACCCTCTTAGCCCAAACTCTAAGTCAAGGAGGTGAATATTCCTTTTAGGTTGCTGTGTAAGATTTTTACTCCGGATCTGACATTATCAATTTTTTACAGAACAAACGAAGAGGAACTTGAGCACGATCCAAAGAGAAAAGATTTAGATAATAGAGTTTCCTAGGTGATATAAAAATATTGAAATTTTTGGATGAAAGTAACTTGGTCAAAAACAGTTATTTCTGACGATTGCACAAGTTGTCAGAATTTCCAGATTCATAAACACTGTGTTGAATTGCAAATCGAGATCAAACGAAAAAGAATCTGAAGTTAATTCCAAAATAAAAGCTGTAGATAAAATTGTTGTCTGCAACATATCAAAAATTTAGGTCATTTGAAGATGTTTAACCTGTTCATAACAGAAAAAGAAGTAAAGGTGCTGCTGCAGATTTTCTGGACAGAGTGTCCGGTATAAACATGAACTTTCTGAACAATCCATAATGATTAACGAGTTGATGTAAAAAGAGAGATTGTAGATAAGACAGTAATCTACTTTGCTGAAAATTTGCAGAATTTTTAGAGTAGAGGAAGACAGTCTTATGTTAGAGGGAAAGCACGGAAACAAAAACATTCGCTCATGTTGGGTAAATCCAAACACAAGGACAATGAAAAGTATGTGCCAAAGTAAGAGACCTTTAACACTATGAGTTGAAACGACCGAGGAGTACTTGGAACTAATAGATTTACACATGGAGTTCGTGTAGAACCATCTCAAGAAAAGCAAAGGTCAAGGAATGTTGATAGACTCAACCAAGTGATAGTGAAAAGAGAAAGTGGGGGACTTCTAGAGCTAAATCAATATCATTCTCTACAAAGTTAGGCCAAGATAAAAGTAAACTTAGATATTCATATGTAGAGAAGGAGAAGAGATTTCAATATGGAAAGTAAGGAAAAGGAAATCAACCAAGAGGGCCTCGACTTTAAGGTGCAGGCATAAGACTCCGATCCCAAAGCTTTACTTAAAGGAGTTTCACAACCCTATGCAACAAGCTACGGTTTGGAACTTCAAAAGAAGGAAGAGTTTCTACTAAGGATCCTAGAAGGGACAAAACCTGAGGTGATCACAAGAAAGATGTGAACTGTGAACTCAACCTAACCTCCGTCTAAGATGACTCTTCACTTGGTCCTAGTGGAACTTAACCACAGTTTAAGGATTCCTAGTCATACAAGGATTACCACCAAACTCAAGTTCTAGAAGGTCTAAAGGATCCTTATCTTAAAGGAAAAGAAGCCTAGGATAGAAGTGACGCTTCTCTCTGATACCAACTGTAACGCCCCGCTCCCGGATACCGAGCCCTTATCCGGAAGAGAAACGTTCGGCGCGTATAGCATTAAATAAGTCTAATATTATACGCAAGCCTCTACGTCGTCGTATCAAATAAAAGCAAACGGAAGCTAAAAAGACTCGGGTAAAAACATAAAAGCTACTATGAATAGAAATTAACCATACTAAAGATGGATAGTTAAGATTACAACGATTAAAAACCCAAAGACTTATACAATACGATGTCTTAAAAGTAGAAGTACAACAAATCTAAGAGAAGAGATACAACCAATCTAATACAACCTTTACAAAGAAAATATTCTAGAAGCTTCGTCAAGACTTTAAGTCTTCAAAAGCCGTCGTCTACACTTGATCAACCTGTTCGTCTTCTCACCCCACAATGCATACAAAAGAAAATGCAAAGGAGGTAAGTACAAAGTACTTAGTAAAAGTGAGAAGCTATGACAACAATTAAGATTTATAAAGAAAAGATATTTAATCGTTTAGTTAGTTATCTTTGTGTGACCGACTCAATCTAGGGTTCATTTCATGTCCATCAACATGAATTGACTAAACGTTTCTACTTAGCTTATCTTTGTTGCGTCATTACTCAAGGACACTGCGCATGGCGTTCATCAGCCTGAAGATATACTTGCTAACTAACGGTGATTAGCACCGATTAGCTCCGGGGTCTCCCCGGTATGCGTATACGTCCGATGGATTTCCTCCACTACCCTTCACCGTTTAAGGCCAGCAGTGTTGTCCACCTTTTATGAACGTATCACATCGCCGATATGGAATAGTGTCTAACCGAGAATAGATGATGCTTTATCTTTCACTACACATATGTAAGTATTGATGTGAATTAACTAGCCATCCCTAGTGTTTTCAAGTAAGCTCCCTCACATCTCCTACTCTCGTACCTAGACCACTAGACACGGACAAGTCCTAGCAAATACACAGACATTGATGAACTCTAGTTCACCAAAGCACAAGCCCTTTCATGCCCTTCCGACGGATCCGAACTTCAACTCCCTTTAAGAGTACATTCGGTGTTTTAACTGAACGCATCAAGTACAATCGAAGCTAGTTCAACTTTAATTAATCTTAATATATCATAATTAAAAGCTCAAACCAATAAATAACATAACATTGGAGCCTGAACTAAACTGAATCGATTAAGATCAATAAAACAAGGTTAACCGAACAAACACCCGTCTGAAACCCTAAACGCTTGTTTAAACCCTATTGGACGCCCGTCCAAACCTATGGACGTCCGTCCACTATAACTGGACGCCCGTCCACCTAAAGACGCTACAACCTGTATGTAAAATCACTCCTCAAACGCCCGTCCGCCTAAGGCAAACGCCCGTTTGAGTTTCTAAGCTTCCAGACGCCCGTCCGCTTATGCAGACGCCCGTCCACCTGCGTTTTTCCCAAAACCCCAAATCTTCAAACTCGATTTCTAATCCGATTCCAACATAAACATAACAGCAATTTATGCACAGAAAACACATAGAGTCATATCTAAACATACCCTATCGTCTATGATCCTTTGATCAACAAAAAGACACGTCTTCTATCATCTAAACACCTTAGAACTTGATCTAAACCTTATAAACGATAATTGGAATCGTAGGAAGAGCCTCTTACCTTATTTGCTTGCAAAACTGACAGCAAAACACCAAGCAGCTGCAACCACTGTTGATCCTCAACCCCAAAACCTATGTGATCAATAAGAAACCCTAAAATCCTATTTCTTTGCAGAAAAACGAAACTGAAAAAGCCTGTAAAACTGAAGATTACCTGGGTTTACTGCTGTGAAACTATTTTTAGATTATTCTACGCTTCAAGACGATCGTTTCGACTACTCACGGCTGCGAAACAGAGCTACGGATTAAAAGATACGAATTTTTTCAAGAATCGAACTCTACGAATACCGAAAACTAGGGCTAAACCGAAAACTACGAAATAAGGATATTTTATTTTCCAAAGTTGCGTCTCCTCGCGCTGATCACTTTTCTCTCCTGCGGCATCTTGAACAGATGAACGGATTGATCACACGGTTCTTCCTTTTATTTCGCTTTCTTCTTGCGTCTGTGGAGATGTTGCCGCCGTTCCTTCTTCAATTTTTTCAGAATCAGCGTGTGTAACTTATGAGGAAATAATTGGGATTATTTCTTTTTATAGCCATTTAATCAAATTTATTAATTAAATAACTAAATCCTTTAATTAATTCCTTTTCACTTAAATAAATGGGACAAATAATAATTAGGTCGTAGTAAATACACCCAATGACTATTTTACCCTTTTACGAAAAGTCGGGATGTTACATTCCTTCCCCCTTAAGAGGAGTTTCGTCCTCGAAACTCGAATGTAACCGAGAGGTACTTGAACTCTGGACTTTGCGAAGCGTTTCGTCTCTTAACTCGTGCAGTCTTCTTCTTCTTCCATCTTCCAACTCTTCTACTTGTTTTGAGCTATCTCAAGGTGGCGACGATCTACTTCAATCTTTTGTTGGCTTGCTGTATCAACTCTGGTCTCGTATTCTGTTGTCGCTCCAATTCATCCCAGAAACTCGTGTTCTTCTATCTCTATCTTCATGAAAGATCGCCAGTAGTACTGTTCCAATTCTTGTACTTCTTGGTCGCTCCGAGAGGAACTGCATTTGTCGTCTCGAGGTTTTCCATTCTTCCATGTCCTTCCCGATCTTCCGCATTCAGAACCCAAAGCTGATTCCGATGCCAACTGTTGCCATCTTCATCTAACTCATGACCAATGGCTGGTCGGTTCTGACCTCTCACTTGTAAACAAAACTACTGGATCTTCATCTTGTTCCATCACGAACTCATTAACTGCCTCGAATCTTGCAATCATCAGCTCACCGTTCTTTGATTGCTCATGCTGACCTATACCCGGAAAGCTGAATCTTCCCAGCCGAAACTGCACTTCTGGCACACTTGACTTCTTTCGATCCCGATTTCCATCATGGCACCACAAGCTTGCTGAAGAACTGCAAGGATCCCGGCTGAAAGACTTCTGAGACTTCTTGGGGAAATGAGAAGCATGCATCTGCCACCCTTTCTCTCTCTGACGGTCTAATCCAATCCTCGTGCCAATTAGGATTAACTTGGAAAGTAAAAGGAGTTGAAAGTGACAAGTTGAGTACCCGGGTGGTATATCAACTAGGTTAGCCAAGGAAGGGTACAATGCACTTGAAATAAGGAAGGTTGCTTGAGTTACAAGAAAACCATGAAAAATCCGTGTTGAGAAAAGTTGAAGTTGGTTCCGGAATGAAGAAGGAGGCACTGTATCATAATACACAAGATAGCCACCAGAAGGAAAACGAAAGAACACCTTGCAGATGAAGTTCTTTTGAGAGAGTGAAATTCTGCAAGTTACGGTGGTCTACAAGGACTTCAGAGGCAACTTGGAAGAATGGTAATAGACTTTCATATAAACCTTTAGAAAGTGGAGACGTTAGAACATCACCAGGTGGACTTGAAGACATTCTCAATGTATGAAAAGAGAACACCGAGCTTGAGAACATTAAGAAAGTGACCTTGATTGTTAATCATTTGGTTAACAAGGGTGGATGTTGGCGAACTAGAAAAATCTTCAGTTCGCATGAGTTCCGTAGAGGGAACATCACACAACAGAAAATCAAGGTAAAGGTGCAAGGTCAAGCGACAGAAGAACTAAAAAGAATTTAGAAATCAAAAGAGAGCAAGAATCTCTACATGAAGTAGCTATGGAGGGAAAACGAGCATATCAAAAGGTCTCAGAATGAAATTAAACACTTGTCAAGAAGTGTCCGAGTTTGTAATAGTCAAAGAGAGGTTATTACGAGATTTAAAATAAATAGAAATTTTCCCCAAGAAATAGTAAGGGAAAATCCATAGTTCGGATAAGTAAGCGGCAAACAAGATTTTGAGTGCAGAGGAAATGACACTTTAGAATTGTCGGGTAAGGTTTGATTTCAAACCTTCAAAGGAAGTTTAAACGATCGTTGATGACTCAATTAAAAGGTTCAAGGTTGCACTACTCGAGAGGAATAGTACACTGCCAAGGAATAAATGCTCGAGGTTATTCCCCGTGTGGAAATGAAAAGGTTAAAATAAAATAAACTTTCAACCGGTGTAACAAAATTGTAGTAGAAACGCCAAAACCGAAAGTGGAAAGTCAAAATGATGTATATGGCGGTTCGCGGCTCTAAATGGCCCAAAAGAGATTTAAAACTGGAGCATACAAGGTGCAATAACCTGAAATGGAGATCAAAAGTTTAGGAACTCAAACGTCGGTTGGCTAAATAAGTTCGGAAGGCATCTTGAAAAATTCTGCCTTCTGCTTGAAACTAGTTTAGCAAAAAAATTGATAGAAGGTTAAAGATAAGTAACTGAAGAGGAATGCCATGATAGGCTTAAAAATTTGACCAGTGAAGGAAGATATGCATACCTTAAAGAAACAGGCAGCATTAGGTGAAATAGTTACAATATCGACACTACCCTTAGGAGGGGAGCTGAGAATAAACACAAGTAAAGTATATAAAAAAAATGTTCTGACATCAGGAGGCTTAGTCAAATTTGAATTTGAAATGGATGATGGGAGTGCAACACTGCAGAGAGGATTTGTTGAGCTTAAAGATCTCAAATGAGAGATTATCTGAGAAATAAAATACCAGATAAGGTATAATTACAAAAGGGCACGAAAAGGGTCTGAAAATCAAACATGGCATGCTGGAGGATGGCATCTTGGTTCTCGTTTAACACTGCAAAAGAAACTATAACGTTAGCTTTACAAGCATCCTACTAAAAGATTTAACTCAGGAAGAGATCAGACTACAGGGAACTCCTAAACATAACAGTCGTAACTTACTACCCTCTTAGCCCAAACTCTAAGTCAAGGAGGTGAATATTCCTTTTAGGTTGCTGTGTAAGATTTTTACTCCGGATCTGACATTATCAATTTTTTTTACAGAACAAACGAAGAGGAACTTGAGCACGATCCAAAGAGAAAAGATTTAGATAATAGAGTTTCCCAGGTGATATAAAAATATTGAAATTTTTGGATGAAAGTAACTTGGTCAAAAACAGTTATTTCTGACGATTGCACAAGTTGTCAGAATTTCCAGATTCATAAACACTGTGTTGAATTGAAAATCGAGATCAAACGAAAAAGAATCTGAACTTAATTCCAAAATAAAAGCTGTAGATAAAATTGTTGTCTGCAACATATCAAAATTTTAGGTCATTTGAAGATGTTTAACCTGTTCATAACAGAAAAAGAAGTAAAGGTGCTGCTGCAGATTTTCTGGACAGAGTGTCCGGTATAAACATGAACTTTCTGAACAATCCATAATGATTAACGAGTTGATGTAAAAAGAGAGATTGTAGATAAGACAGTAATCTACTTTGCTGAAAATTTGCAGAATTTTTAGAGTAGAGGAAGACAGTCTTATGTTAGAGGGAAAGCACGGAAACAAAAACATTCGCTCATGTTGGGTAAATCCAAACACAAGGACAATGAAAAGTATGTGCCAAAGTAAGAGACCTTTAACACTATGAGTTGAAACGACTGAGGAGTACTTGGAACTAATAGATTTACACATGGAGTTCGTGTAGAACCATCTCAAGAAAAGCAAAGGTCAAGGAATGTTGATAGACTCAACCAAGTGATAGTGAAAAGAGAAAGTGGGGGACTTCTAGAGCTAAATCAATATCATTCTCTACAAAGTTAGGCCAAGATAAAAGTAAACTTAGATATTCATATGTAGAGAAGGTGAAGAGATTTCAATAGGGAAAGTAAGGAAAAGGAAATCAACCAAGAGGGCCTCGACTTTAAGGTGCAGGCATAAGACTCCGATCCCAAAGCTTTACTTAAAGGAGTTTCACAACCCTATGCAACAAGCTACGGTTTGGAACTTCAAAAGAAGGAAGAGTTTCTACTAAGGATCCTAGAAGGGACAAAACCTGAGGTGATCACATGAAAGATGTGAACTGTGAACTCAACCTAACCTCCGTCTAAGACGACTCTTCACTTGGTCCTAGTGGAACTTAACCACAGTTTAAGGATTCCTAGTCATACAAGGATTACCACCAAAATCAAGTTCTAGAAGGTCTAAAGGATCCTTATCTTAAAGGAAAAGAAGCCTAGGATAGAAGTGACGCTTCTCTCTGATACCAACTGTAACGCCCCGCTCCCGGATACCGAGCCCTTATCCGGAAGAGAAACGTTCGGCGCGTATAGCATTAAATAAGTCTAATATTATACGCAAGTCTCTACGTCGTCGTATCAAATAAAAGCAAATGGAAGCTAAAAAGACTCGGGTAAAAACATAAAAGCTACTATGAATAGAAATTAACCATACTAAAGATGGATAGTTAAGATTACAACGATTAAAAACCCAAAGACTTATACAATACGATGTCTTAAAAGTAGAAGTATAGCAAATCTAAGAGAAGAGATACAACCAATCTAATACAACCTTTACAAAGAAAATATTCTAGAAGCTTCGTCAAGACTTTAAGTCTTCAAAAGCCGTCGTCTACACTTGATCAACCTGTTCGTCTTCTCACCCCACAATGCATACAAAAGAAAATGCCAAGGAGGTAAGTACAAAGTACTTAGTAAAAGTGAGAAGCTATGACAACAATTAAGATTTATAAAGAAAAGATATTTAATCGTTTAGTTAGTTATCTTTGTGTGACCGACTCAATCTAGGGTTCATTTCATGTCCATCAACATGAATTGACTAAACGTTTCAACTTAGCTTATCTTTGTTGCGTCATTACTCAAGGACACTGCGCATGGCGTTCATCAGCCTGAAGATATACTTGCTAACTAACGGTGATTAGCACCGATTAGCTCCGGGGTCTCCCCGGTATGCGTATACGTCCGATGGATTTCCTCCACTACCCTTCAACCGTTTAAGGCCAGCAGTGTTGTCCACCTTTTATGAACGTATCACATCGCCGATATGGAATAGTGTCTAACCGAGAATAGATGATGCTTTATCTTTTACTACACATATGTAAGTATTGATGTGAATTAACTAGCCATCCCTAGTGTTTTCAAGTAAGCTCCCTCACATCTCCTACTCTCGTACTAGACCACTAGACACGGACAAGTCCTAGCAAATACACAGACATTGATGAACTCTAGTTCACCAAAGCACAAGCCCTTTCATGCCCTTCCGACGGATCCGAACTTCAACTCCCTTTAAGAGTACATTCGGTGTTTTAACTGAACGCATCAGAAGTACAATCGAAGCTAGTTCAATTTTTATTTAATCTTAATATATCATAATTAAAAGCTCAAACCAATAAATAACATAACAATGGATCCTGAACTAAACTAAATCGATTAAGATCAATAAAACAAGGTAAACCGAACAAACACCCGTCTGAAACCCTAAACGCTCGTTTAAACCCTACTGGACGCCCGTCCAAACCTATGGACGTCCGTCCACTATAACTGGACGCCCGTCCACCTAAAGACGCTACAACCTGTATGTAAAATCACTCCTCAAACGCCCGTCCGCCTAAGGCAAACGCCCGTTTGAGTTTCTAAGCTTCCAGACGCCCGTCCGCTTCTGCAGACGCCCGTCCGCCTGCGTTTTTCCTAAAACCCCAAATCTTCAAACTCGATTTCTAATCCGATTCCAACATAAACATAACAGCAATTTATGCACAGAAAACACATAGTGTCATATCTAAACATACCCTATCGTCTATGATCCTTTGATCAACAAAAAGACACGTCTTCTATCATCTAAACACCTTAGAACTTGATCTAAACCTTATAAACGATAATTGGAATCGTAGGAAGAGCCTCTTACCTTATTTGCTTGCAAAACTGACAGCAAAACACCAAGCAGCTGCAACAACTGTTGATCCTCAACCCCAAAACCTATGTGATCAACAAGAAACCCTAAAATCCTATTTCTTTGCAAAAAAATGAAACTGAAAAAGCCTGTAAAACTGAAGATTACCTGGGTTTACTGCTGTGAAACTATTTTTAGATTATTCTATGCTTCAAGACGATCGTTTCGACTACTCACGGCTGCGAAACAGAGCTACGGATTAAAAGATACGAATTTTTTCAAGAATCGAACTCTACGAATACCGAAAACTAGGGCTAAACCGAAAACTTACGAAATAAGGATATTTTATTTTCCAAAGTTGCGTCTCCTCGCGCTGATCACTTTTCTCTCCTGCGGCATCTTGAACAGATGAACGGATTGATCACACGGTTCTTCCTTTTATTTCGCTTTCTTCTTGCGTCTGTGGAGATGTTGCCGCCGTTCCTTCTTCTATTTTTTCAGAATCAGCGTGTGTAACTTATGAGGAAATAATTGGGATTTTTTCTTTTTATAGCCATTTAATCAAATTTATTAATCAAATTTATTAATTAAATAACTAAATCCTTTAATTAATTCTTTTTCACTTAAATAAATGGGACAAATAATAATTAGGTCGTAGTAAATACACCCAATGACTATTTTACCCTTTTACGAAAAGTCGGGATGTTACAAATACGTATATAGTTATGTGTGACGGCATTTTTAATGTAACACACGTAACATATTATATCACATGTTATAAACGTAACACAAATTAACGTGTTATGGCATTCTAATTATAAACGTCCTTGGGCTAAATGTGCTGAACCATTTTAATCAGCCCTTATTATTATTTCCAGCCATTGATCCATATTTTCCCAAAAACAAATAAACATATTTTTAAATCCCCTAGCCTACTTTCATTCACCACAATTTCGGCTGCTCCTTTCATTTGACCGTCCCTCTTGCCAAAATCAAATCCCTAAAATCTCTCATCCAATTTCCTGACCCTCTGCAATTCTCTTACAGATTGCTCGCTTCTCTCTGCTGGCTCATCCCTTCCTCGTGTCTATTTCACTTATGGAAGGTCTTTCGAATAGCAACGCGAATTTCCTAAATCGTGAAGGCTCTTTCCATTATCGGTTTGATTCGAATTCATTTCGAATCAACAACTGCAACCGAATATCTCAATTCTGGAAGGCGTTCTTGGCTTTTATTACTATGGCCCTTATAGCGTGATGGCATGGCGTCTTCAAATGCTCAAAATCGAAGCTTTAATGCTCAATTTTCTACCTATTTCAGGGAAGTATCCGTTCGCTCTTATTCTGTGTTAATTTCGTCTGATATTATGCTGATTTGATTATGGTTCTGTGCTGACTTAGCATGGCTCTCGTTTTGGCAGTCCTATTTCCGAGGCGTGGCCAATATTGAGCCATTAATGCATAAAGATCGCAGTTTTTGCAACCCTATGGCTTGGAAATCCTCTGGAGCGTGATTTCGAAAATATTCTGAACTGTTAGAGCATTAATTGTCCTGCTCCATATCACGGCTCTTCAGTCAGACCCTCCGGTGAAATGGTAAATTGGCTGTAACCTAATCTTGACCCGATTCCCTGTTTGACCGAGAGCAATGGCTCAATAAAGTCCCGGTTGTGTGCCTGTCCGGTTAAACCAGTGAAGTTGGCTTGTCGGCCTTTGCTTACTCTGGTTTGACTTCAATTAAATGGTCAAATCAGAGTTCATGGTTAAGACCTAAATGGAATCGGCTGACCTTGATTTTTCAGAATGGTCTAACCATTCGGTTAGTTACCCCATCTAAGTATTAGAATTAGAAATCACTGTACTTCTGTTTCTTTCCAGTCGGTTTAAGCACTTCCATTTTGACACAGGGTTGGTTGGAAAAATGATAAAAACGTGTCAAATTGACTGTGACTGTGTGCCAAGGTTACCTCTTTTTAGTCACAAGTCAAAAAGGTTATATGGAAAGAATCTTGGATTTGCAGTTATTTCTATTCACTGCAATTGAGGGTTCTTCACCCCTCTCTTGCTATAAATACTTGGTATATTCGGACTTGCAATACTAAGATTTCCACTTGCAGTCCTACATTTTCTAAAACAAAAGCTTTCTCGGTCCTTTGTGTTTTGAGAAGTCTGAGGACTTGAAGTGGTGATTCAAGCTGCAAGAACACAGTCGGTAGCATACTGGAACTGTGATCTTGGACGTTGAATCAGTGCTGGTTACTGCATCAAGATTGGAGGTAGGACATTGTGTATGTTGACCTCTCCTATTGATCAGTAAGCCTCCTTGTTTTACAGTTTTTTATAGCATTCCCTTTTGTGTGTGACAAAGTGTATGTGTGCTAGATTTAAACTGCAGTATGTTTTAGTTTTGTGTGAAAAATCTAGCTAGTGTTCATTTGATCTAACCCTTGTAAAGAATCGGTCTCAAAAGTGCACTTGGATTGATAAACCAAGGTGCCTTGTCTGGAACAGACTTGAGGAACTGATTCTTGACAGTAAGTGGTCAAACTCAAAGTGACATTATGCCAGATTGATTCACTGTGTGTTTTACCCTCTTTATTGTTACCTTTCCAGAATTTCAGTTCTGACTTGATTCCTCGAGTTTAAGTGACTGAAATTCTTTTGTACTTGTGTGACTCTTGGTGCTTGGCTTTGTGTACTTAATAATCTTGATAAACTAATCTTGTTGTGCTGCACTTTGCACATTACCTTGCTAACTTGTTGTGCACTATACTGCTGCAAATTCTGTACCTTAATTGAACCTCTTGTAAATTGCTGCCCCTACATAATCTGGCTCTGTTTGACCTGAAATATCTGTTTGTGCACCTGTTGAATCATTTGGCTGAGCCTGTGCATTCTTGAGTGCTGTTCTGAGAATCATTTATCATCTGCACTATTGAAGCCTTTGAGTACATCTTGCTGATCCATACTGTCTGCTGTTGCTCTCCCTTTTTGCTGAACACTTGATCTTGCATAAACATGTTGCTGGAAGCATAATTTGATCTTGGACTGTAATTAGACTTGATCTTTACTTGATATTGTGTAATAGCTCATTTGTAATAGTTTAATAGTTGCCTCTGAACTTGTGATAGTAATCAGCTTGTACAACTTTGCTGTACTACCTTTTGCTGTTGTAATCAATTGATC
This sequence comes from Gentiana dahurica var. dahurica, assembly GCA_024500145.1. Lineage (NCBI taxonomy): Eukaryota > Viridiplantae > Streptophyta > Magnoliopsida > Gentianales > Gentianaceae > Gentiana > Gentiana dahurica. The sequence goes on from CM044907.1 coordinate 34,619,101, forward strand.
TTGAATCATTCTCTGAAACCTTCTGTAATACTAGTTCAACCTTTTCTAAACCCCTGCATTTTGCTTTCTCTGTATCTTGAGCTTTTCCTTATTAGTTTTTGTATTTTGAACTTGAACCGATTTGTTATTTCTGTATAATTTCTTTTTGCTGTATTGATAAGTTGAATCTTTTGTTAAACCTGCTCTAGTTATTAAAGTGCTCCTGCATCTAATCTTTTTATGTAATCTAAAACCTTTTGTGAGTTGTGTAGCAATCTGTCAACTTGCTCTTGAATATTATCATTTTAAGCTGGCTTGCATTCTAACTTGATTAAATAATATTACCTAGTTTGAATCAGTTTGCTGTTTGAATATATTCCTTCTATCAATTTGTTTGGAACCTATTTGCAACGTTTGTCTAAACGCCACTATGAGCTGTAATTGATAATATTAGCCTGCACTTTTAGTTGATCAAATTATTTCTATCAGATATAACTTGGTTTGTTCAATAATATATACTTGCTCTGGTCATCTAGAAACATTTTTGTACGTGCTATCACCTTTTAGATCACAATAAATTAATCACTCTTGATCACATAGGTTTTTCGGCCCAGACTAATCACTCTTGTAGTTTTATTAATCAAGAGAAAAATTTACAAGATTCTGCCATCCATGGCCTCCTCACTCCTAATATGTCATCAATGTGCTCCCCCCACCTTCTTAAAACCCTGGTCCGAAAAACCCAGTATGGGAAAAATCGGGTGCCAGGGAAAGAGTATGGGCCTAACACATTGGCAAAGAAAACTGCCCAACATAGGAAAATACAATGACACATAAAAACAAAATGTATATCCTGAATCTATGAGCTTTGATCTTCCATCATAGTAGCACTTCAAGTATTCATTGAACAGATTAGTCTCTCTTTTGTCAGATCAGCTTTTTGTAGGTCTCCATAAAGTAAGAAAGAGCAGCAGCTGTGACTATTTGTTACCCAGGCAATAAATCACTGCAGTCTTGGTGCTATATACCCCTCTATCTGCCCCTGAACTCTGTTGAAACAGGATCTGCCATGAGCAGGAGCAAAAACGCATGATCTGTCCATATAAAGTAAGAATACAACACAGAAAGTTAAGAAAAAAGTATAGACACAGCCTGGTTTGCACCTTTTAGGAAATGAATACTGAAAGGTGCTTCCAAGGGTGATAGCCATATGTGATGATATCTTATGTGAGGCATTTGCATCCAATCCTCATGCATGATAGCTCTCAACTTCCTATCCTCTCCTCCCCAATTTATGATGTTGTCCTGCTATGTTGTATTTGCCTGCTTAGCCAGGTAATCAGCAGCCATGTTTCCTTCTCTGAAAATATGCTTTATCTTATATTGATGTTGTTGAATCTTGACTGCTATCTGAGAAATATCAGCTATATGCTTCCAAAGGGCCTGAACAATACCATGCATCATGTCAACGCATTGGTTTATTCCAGCTCTTAGGGCGGTTAACACTCTATTCACCCCCCTAGAGTGTTTATTTGCGCTATAACGATCCAACAAAACATGCATTTGAGGTAAGTACAATGTAATCAATAATAGAGAGAAACTATGATTAAATTAAGATTTATAAAATAGGATTCATACTCATGTAGTTTTCTTTATATGACCGACTCAGTTTAGGGTTCACTTCATGTCCATCAACATGTCATGACTATACGTTTAATTTCAAACCTAGCTTATCTGTGTTACGTCAGGTGTCAAGGGCACTATGCATGGTGTGTATCCACCTGAAGATATACCTGCTAACAATCGGTGATTTGCACCGATAGCCCCAGGATCTCCCCGGTATGCATATACGTTCGATGAATTTCCTCCACTACCCTTCAGCCTTTTGAGCCTGTAGCGTTGTTCACCTTTATAACGATCACATCACCCATATGAATCGGTTCCTTACCAAGAATAGCATGACATTTAATTTGTTACTAACACATATGTAATTTATTATGTGTTAACTAGCCACCTAAGTGTTTTCAAGGCAAATCTCTCATTAACAACTCTACTCCCTCACTTAGACAGCTAGACACTACATCCTATCAAGTACACAGACATTGGTGAATTCTAATTCACCAAAGAACAAGTCTATCATGCCCTTCTGACGGTCCCGATCTTCAACTCTTTGGAAGAGTACATTCAGTGCCGGAACTAAACGCATTAGAAAATGAATCAAGGCTTGTTCATGTTTAATTAATGTTATAAGATCACGAAACAACATTCAAAATTGGACTCAGGGCTTAAAACAACATTTTCCCCAAAACTGGGGTCAATGCATGCGCATTGATCAACCAGAAACTTCCTGAAAGTTTCTGTCCGGCCAATGCGTGCGCATTGCTCATGCTGGGATCAAATCTTACCATCCCGAACAGCATTGCATGTGCATTCCGGTGAATGCGTGCGCATTTCACATGCTAGGAAACGAATTGGACATCCTGAATCACGAATGCGTGCGCATTCCTATGAATGCATGTGCATTCCTGTGAATGCATGCATCACAGGAATGTGCGCATATTCGACACTGTAAAACCCTAAACTCTATTTTTCCTGCACTTTACGATCTCTACACGATTCAAAACATGTTCAACATGAATATACTCAGAAAAATAGCAGAAAACACCACTTTCACAAACCATAACAACCCTTAATCCTTAAACAACATATAGGTGTAATTTCTAATACAAAAACACATCAAATCCCCAACTTAAACCCTATAAACCATAATTAAATCATAGGAAGCGTCTCTTACCTTTTAGCAAACTATTCCAAACCCAAACTTCTAGAAATCTGCAGCAAAATGACCCCGTTCTTACATAAAACCTATGTGATCAATCCAAATTCGCATTAGACTCGATCACACATTTCTATAACAAAGATCCTACGATTTCATGAGTTTAAATCCATCAAACTCACTCAAGAACATAGTTAAGGCTCGAAAAATCATACCTTAAGAATACTCCACTTTTCTTGTGTTGAAACGACGCTCTCTTCACGACGATTCCACTGCTCTACTCGAATCTGAAAACGGTTGAAAAACGACTTAGATTTCTGAAGAAGTCTCTCACCATCTCTCTGCTCTCTCATGCCGATTGGAGAACGTAAAACGATTTTTTATGAAACAGATAGGTCATAAGAGTTATGCGATTCATTTTCCTTAAATAACAAATCCCAAAAATAATAATTACTTATTATTTTATTTTATTATTCCTTAATTAAATTAACTCCATATTTCAATATATATATATATATATATATATATATATATATATATATATATATATATATATATATATATATATATATATATATATTTATACCAAAGGTAAAGGATATAATATTTCGTTCGCAAAATGACACGTCTGTCATTTCTCGAAAATTGGAATATTACAGGAATGCACTATTGATTTAATTATTAGAAAGCTATGTAAAATGTCAAAGAGAAGATATTTGTTTAGCTTTGGATTCGTAGTGGTTTTAGCTGTTTGTTTTGCACGGTTTTTGGTTTTTTTGCCTAAAGAAATTCGCCATAGAATCATATCATCATACTACTTTAGAGAAAGGAAGGCTTTCAACCCCTTTCTTCCACGTGTGTTTACCAAATGCCTCAAAGCAATTGCCAAAAAATATATCTTCTTACGCCATTTTAATAGAATTTTTGCAGCCAACCTTTTCTCAGCTCATTTTGTTGGGCTAGTCCTGTTTTTAGAAATAAAAAAAAGGGCCCAGCAAGGAGACCCGGTTTTATGCTATAAAATTGGCACCGTTTCTGTAGGTGTTTAGGAGGTCATCTTCATCCTCCCCGTACCCTTCCACCAGCGATTCCGGTTTTCAACTATTGTCAAACAGTCGGAGTTGGTTTATTTGACAGAGGGAAGGTGGCAGATTGACATTTCCATATGCATATCCGTATGACCGAAGATGGACCTGGCTTATTTTCAATGGATTTGTCAGGTTTGGTTAGTAACTTTACTGTGTTGGCTTAGGCTTGATGATGATGGCCTATGCATCTATGTTGTTTGCTTCTCCATAAAACTGCTACCTTCTCCATTTTTTAGTTTCCAGCTGTTATTGCCAAGGTTAGATTTAACATTTTCCTTATTTTAGGTTTTGCTTGCTATTCGTAGGTTTTTCTTCCATGTAATGGCTGTGTGGACTGATTTAGTGATGCTTCAATACCATATGTTCCTCTTCTTGTTTAATTTTCGGTCGTGTTTGAAGAAATGTTTTCCCCCTGGTTGCTAATTGTGGTTTTTCGAAGGTGTAGCAGAACAGTTTCTTAGCTTTAAAAAAGAGTTGCTTACTCGCTCTTGGAAAATGGATGTAATAGTTGCAGTGTCTATCGATATACGGACTGTGTCTTCCATTTGGTTATAGCTGTTAAACATCTTTTTCATCATCTGGATTTAATTGGCAAGTTATAAATTTAAAAGAGGTTGCTTTTGAGTTTTAATTCAGCTGTTTAGTGTATGAAAGAAAGTGATGCCAAACCAAAAACATAAATATATGTTAATAATCGACAAAAAACACTTTGTGGGCTGTCAAATGACTGGGGTGTTGCAAGTTTTTTAATAGTAAACATGCATGCTTGGTTTTGATTTTGAACAAATTATGTCTCCCTCTTCTGTTGTTGTCTAAGTTTTTTTTCGCTTCACTTGTTTTTATAGAGCTTTGTGATTTCGTGTTCCGTTAATTTTTTTTTCCTTTCTTGTCAGGGACCTACAGAATTCTGGGTGGAGGGGCTGCTTCTTGTCCGGTATGGTTCCTTAATGTGTAGTCAAAATGATTAAGATTCTCCTTTGTATGGGCTTCCGGTTTGAATGTGTATGAATGGTGTTATGCGTGCCTGTTAAGTGTTGACATTACTATGGGGTTCTTTGTTTGTTGAATGAATTGCGTTGTCCATGTGATAGTTTACGTATGTGTTCTAAAACTTAATATGGAGGATGTATTAAGAAAGTTAGAAGCTTATGTGGTCTTCAGAGATTGAAGGTTTTATTCTGTTCTATATAATTATATATATTAATGTTTATGGTGTATTTGTTGTTGCATACTTTGTGTTTCTTTTATGGTAGGATGTGTTTGGTGTTTTATTGTGTTGCTTTGCTTTGGTTATGAAAAAGGTTTAGGTATGTTCGGCTTCAGCCATATATAGTCCGTCTGCCTGTTTTAGCAAAATCTGAATGAATGTTATGAATGAATGTTGATGGTGTTGGGTTTTACCACAGTTATGAGTCCCTTAAAAGAGGAAAAATTATCTTGCTTTTTTTATGTTTTCTACTGATGTTGTTGCATGCCCTTGTATGGGAGATGAAGGAACTATACCGGAGAATACTTAATCATTCTCCATACAAATTGATTAAGTATCGGTTTTTGAACAATATGTTTATACTTAATTAGCGTAACTGAACAATACAAATCACACACACACTTGCACTACTTAATTAAGTTCAAGTAAAAACATCGTATCATTCTTAAACATGCAAGGCACCATACCTTCTAAGGTTAAAACATGTTCTTGCTTGCAAAGGACCATACCTAAACAGCAAATGTTTTAACCCATTGTTTAATTGGCATGTTTTAACCAATGGGTATTTGCAAAACATGATTACCAAAATCAAAAAACTGAACTTGGCTTTTTTCCTTTCGAACACTTTGATTGCAATACTTTACCATAAATTAAACAAGAAGAGGAGTTGCACATACAAATTGATTAAGTCATTCTTGAACAAAATGATTATGTATTTTCCTTTGTATGGGCTTGTTGATTAAGTATTCTCCTTTGTAATAGAATGATTAAGTATTCTCCTATATCTGTATAATCATTGTAATCAAAATGATTTAAGTATTCTCCTTTGTATTCTACAAGCTGATGTCTTCTTACACTATGGTGGGGTGCTTCTCTGTGTCTGTACCCCGTGTGTGTGTTTTGATTCTCGGAAGACATGTCTTTTTACACTGTGGTGGGGTGCTTCTCTGTGTGTGTAGTCTGCCTATAGACAATGAATACAAGGGTTGTTCATCTCATAGGACCAGATGCAATGATAAACTAAAGAGTATATATATATATATATATATATATATATATATATATATATATATATATATATATATATATATATATACATGATTCATTTATTTTATCTTACTATACTATTTAGAAGTAACATCTCTTTTAATAGCTTAAGATTTTGGGGAAATGAGAATTCAAGAATTTTTAAGGTATATAGGTCTCTCTTGTAAACCATAAACTTAAGGATCTTCCCTTTGCTTAAGTGTAGATGTTGGCTTCTGGATATCTTCTCTAAAAAAGGTTACTTTGTGTTTTAGTTGAGATGTTTAGTGCAATAGAGAGAGTTACAATGAACCAAAAACCTAGGTCTATACTTTAAATAATGGTGAAAGTTGTAATCAAACATCCGGCTGCTATTTATTCCCCCTTGGTTAGGTGTAGATATTGACTTCTGAATTTCTTTTCTAGAGATATGGTTAGCTTTGTTAGGCAGGCTACTGCTGCTGTTACTGTTCTTTGTTTAATTCTGTCATGAACATTACAGTGGGGTTGACATTGTGGGGTGCACACACAAACACTTGTTCTGCTGTTTGGTTTCCACTTGTTATAAATGGTTCTGCTTTGCTTTATTTGGGTTGAAAAATATGGTTACATGGTTAACAGAACATGGTTAACCATGGAGAAACACTTGTTCTGTCATGGAGAAACAGCAGAACAAACTGCCAATTAAATGGTAATCTTATTTAAAACACTTGTTCTGCTGTTTATAAAACAGAACATGGAGAAACACTTGTTCTGCTGTTTATAGAACATGGTTAACCAGAACATGGAGAAACACTTGTTAACCATTTAATTAATCCATTAAATTTAGTAAAGAAATTTACATGTGTTCTTTAGTAAAGAACAAGTTGTTTAATCCTAGTTGGTTAACCAAGTTGTTTAATCCATATTCTGGTTAACCATTGTTTAATCCAATTTGTTTAATTCATTGTTAACCAAAACACTTGTTCTGCTGTTTTATAAATGGTAATCTTGTTCTATAAATGGTTCTCCATGTTTGTTAACCATGGTTAACCATGTTCTGTTTTATAAACACTTCTATGTGTGTGTTACTGGAAAGCAAGTGTTTCTGTATTAGAGTTGACAAATAAAGCAAGTGGAAAGCAAATTAGGTTAACCATGTTCTACTGGAGGAATTATAAATAAATATTCTCCCTATGTATGGATTTTGAACACGCTTTCTGCTGTCTTTTTCTGTGTTTTTTGCTGGTCGAATTAGAGTTGTCTCCTTTATTATGAACTGTTCGTGTCTTCCAGCTTCGTATTTGTATTGCTTTCTTCTAAGGCTTGTGTGGTGTGTCCACAGTGGTGGATGTTCTTACAGTAAAACACAGCTTTAAACACACCCATTCACTCTTCCTGCAACACTTGTGATAAATGGTTTCAGCCTTGCCTTTCATTAAATATGTTGTTGGTTATGTTATTCTTTAAGCTTATATGTAGCAGGAGAGGTATATCAGAGAGTAAAAAAAACACAACATGCTCTCTTTCCCTCCTACTGCATATGGTGAGTTGTAGTTTCTTCAGTTATATGCACAGTAACACTTTTTCCATGTGGCCGGAAAGTAGAAGTAGCAGTAAATGAGATATGATGTGTCTGAGAATGGTAAATGTTCTTACATTTAACTGAATGTGTATGCTTAGATATTCACTTTAGTCGTAACAATTGTGAGAGATAGCTACATTCTTTGTTTGAAATAGATATGCCTCTGCTTTCTGGTTAATTGGTTATTTAGATCTTCATATACCAGCAATTGTGTGGGAAATGGTTAAAAGCGAAAAATGCTATTCTGCACTTCTGCTAGCTAGAGTGTGTGTCATTTTTCCTAAGGTCTATTTTCCAGTGGTATAAAATTTTTTGTTTGCTGCTGTAATGCATCTTCTGCTTAGAGTCAAGTTTGGCAAAAAAACTACCAGTAATTGATTGATTGTTCCTGTGACCTTTATTGGTTCTGAAAATAAATGTTCTTTACTAAATTTCTTCCCTTATTTTACTTTTCCATGTGTTCTTTCTACAGGTTCTACAAACAATACACCTGCAAGAAAGATTTCTCCATTGCTTTGGGGTATGTTCTTTCTTTTCATGTTGTTATCAGGTCTTCTTTCCTGCCAAGTACGGTAATATCTTACTCTTATGTGCTTTCTTTCTATGTAGTTTAACCCTACATGTTTGCTGTTGTACTGAAACAACCACTTACTATTCAGATAAATACCTATGTTATTGAAACAATGTTACCTCATGTTAACCCTACCTGTTGGCCTATGTTAATGATTTCTGCTAACTGAAAAGAGGTATTCATATGGTTGGGAAAGTACAGGTACCAGTTAATGTGATGTAATGTGTCCAGGAATGGTGGATGTTCATCTACTTAACTAAATTTGTGTGCTTAGACCTTCACTTTAATTGTTTGAAAAAAGAAAGATGCTTCTTATGAAGTCTTGTTTCCTGTCAAGTGGCTGCCATGTTGCTATGCTTATAATAATCAACATGCTTCTACAAACATCACATCTGCAAGAAAGATTTCTTCATTGGCTTTGCGTATGTGCTTTCTTTTTATGTAGTCTGAGTTTATGGTTAATGCTATGAAAACAAAGTATGCCTATGCATCTTATGTGTAAGGGAAAAAAAACATTGTGGTAATTAGGTCTTTTTTAATAGTTACATGCGTAGTAAAGGAATTGCGAAGCCTAGGCCAGGATACTCCCCTAGACAGCATGTTGATGCCATTCTACGTCAAGAACAGACCCCACAACATGCCTTAGACGGTTCAAAAAAGAGGCGATTCCTTCAGGTGTCCAGCATGCCTATGGTTGGTTCAGTTCAATCGCCAACCTGTCCATCGCAAATTATAGACAAACATGTCTATAGAAAGGCTGCCATTTTACGATGGAAGGAGAAAAAATGTAGATTTAAAACCAAAAAAATAGGCTTTGTTCCATCCTTGGCAATAAAAAACGGTACTCATTTGTTAAGTAAAAATGCTGACTGCATACCTGAACCCAGGCAATCCAAAAAACATTGTACCATCACACCAAGAAAATCTAAACACAGGCCACCTGACATATGTTCTTCTGATGAACATATTCTTCAACATATTGTCTCCAACCCCAAAAAACAGGGGTTTTTACCTGTGTCGCCTCCGTCGGCTGATGGAGAATCTGGTATATCAATGGACGAAACTCTTGAAATGCCTTGCTCTGCATCACAGATGCAACCCAACTATCAAAAATATAGAGAAACATCCATCTTACAATGGAAAGAGAAAACAATTAGGAGTAAAAGATAACGTACAAAATTGAGTTCAGCTCCAACAGTAAACAAAGGTAGAGGGTTGTTAGGGAGTATTGCCACATCATTAGTTGAACTTAAAAAACGAAAAGATTGTTATCATTGTGGAGCTAAGAGATTTAAACATGAAACGGCAAACATGTGTTGTTCAAATAGTGATGTAACACTGGCTTATAGTAACATGCTTGACATTATGAAAGGCTTGTTGACATCTAATGCAGCAGATGCTAAGATGTTCAGGTGTTCAATACGGACATACAACAACCACCTAGCCTTTACATCCCTAATTGTGAGGTATGACAAAGAATTGTCACGAAGAAACAAAGGTGTTTACACCTTTAGAGTGCAGGGTCAGATATATCATTTTTTAAATGACTTGTAGCCTGCTAATGGTCCCCGTAAAAACTTACAGCTATACTTCTATGACGCGGATTATGAAGTGGCTGCTAGGTTGAACGTGTGTTCAAGGTTGTCAGAAACTGTTCTAGGCTCTTTACTTCAGGTAATTGAAGAAAACCTGTATGCACGTTTTTTCCAGGCCCTTCGAAACATACCTGACATAGAAGATAAATATCTATTTTTGCAAACCAACCTTAATCTTAACTAAAAAGTGTACAACAGACCAACTGTTGAACAAGTTAGCATAATCTTAAATGAAGCCGATGAGAATGAAACTTTTTCAAAACGAAACATTAGAGTCTACACAGAAGGGGGAAATTCAAAATCCTTTAACTACTATTATGGATGTTATGACCCCTGGCAATACCCATTGATGTTCCCTTACGGATAAATAGGGTGGCATCAAGGAATAACAAGAAATGGTGTTAGATTGATGAACAAGAAAAAGAGAAAGAACTTTAAGAATACTGAACTAGATCCTTTGAGAGTTCTATCAGCTGATGAGCTTCTAAGAAATGAGGAAGAAGGTACTTGGATGAGCATATAATCTGTTGCTATTTGTACAGAGCTACATGTTTCTCCAACTGACTTCTGATCATCTTTTACAGCTTTGAATGCACACGTAGAACCCGAAACCTACGTTTCTGTGTGAGAATATTACTCTTACAAATTCCAAATTAGAGCTGAGGATCAATCGTACATACTAAGGTTTGGCCGATTGTTCCAACAATTTGCAATAGATATGTATGTTAAACTAGAAACACAAAGATTAGATTTCTATCGACACACCAGGACGAGATCAGACAAGAGTACTTGCAAGGCATTGCTGATGCAATTGCATCAGGAGAAACAGACTCGGCCAAAACAGGCCAGCGTATAATTCTACCGGCAGGGTTTACAAACGGACCCCGAAACATGAGGCGTAAATATATAGATGCAATGACATTAGTACAAAAACACGGGAAGCCCGATTTATTTTTAACAATGACTTGTAACCCTAATTGACAAGAAATAAAAGAACACTTGCTACCGTCAGAAGAAGCACAAAACAGACCTGATTTAATTGTACGAGTCTTTCATGCAAAACTTGAGGAACTAAAACATGAAATTTTAAACAAACAAATATTTGGAGATGTGGCAGCGTATACCTATGTTATTGAATACCAAAAGAGGGGCCTACCTCATGTGCATTTCTTGATCATCTTAAAGCCTCATGCAAAACTTTTTAGGCCAGAGGAGTATGATAAGTTGGTCTCGGCAGAGTTGCCAGACAAATCCTTACACCCTTACTTACATGACCTCGTAGTGCGTCATATGATGCACGGCCCATGTGGTAAACTTAACCCTTCTAACGTATGTATGCAGGATGATGGTGGTGGTTGTAGAAGTTCATATCCTAAAGAATTTTGTGATGAAACAATAGATTCTAATGATGCTTATCCTAAATACAGGCGTCATGACGATGGTAGGAAAGTGAAAGTAACGGGTGTTCACCTTGATAACCGATGGGTGGTATCTTATCCTCCTTATTTACTTGCTAAACTAGATTGTCATATCAACCTTGAGATATGTTCTACCATAAAAGCGGTCAAATATATATACAAGTACATATGTAAGGGTAATGGCAAGATTTTATATAGGGTTGCTGGAGATTGCATGACAGAAACTATTGATGAGATTGAAAGATTTGTATCTGGAAGGTGGATATCTGCACCAGAAGCATTGTGGAGGATTTTCAGGTTTGCTATGAGTGACATGAGACCTACAGTTGTTAGGCTACCCCTTCATTTAGAGAACTACCAACCACTTGTTTTTAAGAAAAAGGACAAATTGACCAATGTTATATAAACAATCCAGTCCAACGGAAAACAATGCTTACCGAATATTTCTATATGAATAGAACCTCTTTAGACGCTAAACGATTAGGCTGTACATATGCAGAATTTCCAAACCATTTTGTATGGGTTCCAAGCAATAAACGATGGAAGCTTAGAGAGCGGGGTGATTCTGTGGGGCGAATTGTGAATGCTCACCCTTCTGAGGGAGAACGCTACTACATGAGAATACTTTTAGGTAGTGTAAGATGCACGTTGTCTTATGACGACTTGAAAATTCACAATGGAGTTAAGGCAAACACTTTCAGAGAGGCTGCATTAAACCACGGTCTTTTAGAAGACGATAACAACCAAGAAATTTGCTTACAGGAACCTTCTATGTTTAACATGCCATACGAACTTAGAAGACTATTCGCTAACATACTGGTTTACTCATTCCCAAACGATCCTAAAAAACTTTGGCTCATGTTTGAAAAACAATTGTCTGAAGATACAAAAGGAACAAGTTGTGGTCGAAACATGAAGTTCAGACAAAAGTACTTCAACAAAATAATGGTTTCCTACAGTCCATGGGAAGTCAGTTGAATACATTTGGCATATTAGACAAGGAATTTAACCATGAATCTCTAGATGATTTGACTAAAGAACTTGAAACCGAGAAAAATATACAGGTTTCAATAACAGACCTAGAATCTATAAACAATTTAAACGTTAAACAAAAACATGCTTATGATCTAATTGTAAAAAGAATTTATGAAAACAAGAATGGTGTTTTCTTTGTAGACGGGCCTGGTGGAACCGGGAAAACCTACATTTATAGGTCTTTGTTGGCGGGTCTTCGGTCCAAGGGTTACGTAGCCTTAGCTACTGCTACATCGGGAATTGCTGCATCTATTCTGCTAGGAGGTAGAACTGCACATTCAAGATTTAAAATCCCAATTGATGAAACTGAAGGCTCGACATGTAGGGTGTCTAAACAGAGTGGTCTAGCTATATTAATAAAAGAATGTAGGTTGATAATATGGGATGAAGCGCCTATGGCTAAGAGAGGTGCAGTTGAAGCCTTAGACATGTTACTTCAGGATTTAATGGATAACACTGAACTTTTTGGCGGTAAAGTCGTTGTTCTAGGCGGTGATTTTAGGCAGACTTTACCGGTGGTTAAGCAAGGGACCATGAACCAAATAGTCAATGCTACAATAATTAGTTCCACTATTTGGCCAAAGCTAGAAAAAAAAATAAAGCTCACAGAAAACACGAGAGCTTTAAATGATCCAGAATACACAAAGTTCTTGCTAGACGTAGGAAATGGTAGACTGCAAAATAAGATCATAGACGACGTACAACTTCCAAGCTCAATACTTTTAAACATGACAGATGACGACGTAGCCCTTAATGAACTAATTACTAGAGTTTATCCATATCCAAACAATACAAGATATAGCACAGCCCAACCAATAAACAAAGCAATACTAACAACCAAAAATTCATTTGTAGATGATATAAACCAAAAAATGATACAGAGATTTCCAGGAGATGCAGTTGATTATTTTAGCTTTGATCAAACAATTAACCCAAACGACCAAGGCCAATACGTGGATATAATAAACAGCATAACCCCAAACGGTTTACCTCCTCATCATTTATACTAAAAGTTAATGCACCAATCATAGTTCTTAGAAATTTAGATCCATCAGAAGGGTTATGCAACGGGACACGTTTAATTTATAAAGCGTTACAAAGAAACGTTATACATGCTGAAATTCTTTTTAGTTAAGGGAAGGCATGTATTTATAAACAGAATTCCTCTACAACCTCCTAAAGATGATTTTTACCATGTTCAATACAAGCGCACGCAATTTCCTGTTCGCCTTAGCTTTGCAATGACTATCAACAAAGCCCAAGGTCAAACATTAGACTATGTAGGCATTTATTTAAAAGAGCGCATGTTTGAACATGGCCAACTATATGTTGCTTTATCCAGGGCTAGGACTTCTACTTGTGTACAAGTAGTAATAAAGCCTGCTTTCTACGATTGTGCTGCTCCTCAGCACACCAAGAATGTTGTGTACAAACATATTCTTACACACAGCTGAATATTGCATCTGCAGCTTCAGCTGTCTGCATATGCTGCCTGTTATTGCGTACTTCATTTACCTCCTCAAAGAAGGGTTAGTCTGGTGCTTACAAACTTTTCATATTAAGTATATGTTGTCTTACACTGATTTGTGACGTGTTACTGCAATCGGTTCCTGTTTACATTATGCTGTGCTGAAAGATTGAATGCACTTTAGTTGTTACTCATATATTGAAACAGCTTGTTGCACTATGCTTAGTATAATCATTCATTTTCATAGACTTATTACTAACAGCCTGGTATTTTACATCACAGAAACATGCCGAGACGAATGGTTGATGCTACAGAAGTCAAGCCTGGAGAAAGAGGCTGGACTTGCATAATCCAGGTTGTTGAGAGACATCCTATCTTGTATAAGGTTGTGCCCACACATCCTTTTCAGAAAAGATATAGAAACTTTCTGCTTACTGATATGAAGGTTAGCACATTTACATTTACGTACAATTTTCACGCGTTAAAAATACTTACTCGGTTCTTCACACCAACTACAAGAAAAACTCTTGAGGAAGTCAGCCAGGCATGTGTCCAGCCACCGTCTAGCAGCTCTCACTCTCCTGCTGCCAAAAGAAGCATTAACTTTGGTACAATAACTACAGAGGACCTGGGAGATGTTGGCTTAGAAATCCCCAATCCAAACCCTTCCGACATTCTGGAGAGCCCCAAAAAAAAGAACAAAGGAAAAGGAAAGAATGTTTAAACTAAGTTAATAATGCTGTCGAATATGACCACTTTTTGATTGTAATATATTCTACCTACCAAGCTGCTCTATGCTTGGTTTTATTTTCAGCTTTTGCATCCATTAGTCTTCCTCTAAAGAGACTGCTGGAAGTATGATGACTATGCTTGCATAGTTATAAAATAGGTTGGGTTTCTTAATATGTTTTGCTTGTATGTAATCTAAGCCTACGCCACTCCTAAACTAGTAAGACTTTTATTTTCTACTCCTACGTAGTAAAGTTTGTATTTAACCTTGCAATTTTCTTGGTTTTCCTTACGGTACTTTTCCCTTGTAAATATCCACTAATTTCTGCATTTCCCCTGCAACTGTAGTACCTTTCTTTTGTATACTATCTGGTGTTTATTCAGGTGAATGCGTTGATGATACGTGAGCCTGTTGTAAGGTGTTTCATGCATTTGAAATGTCCTTCAAAGGGATCATAGTTTCCCCCTAATTCCAAATTAACCCAACTGTAGAGGTAGATCTCTTTGCCAGAGCATTTGCAGATTGATCATTAGCATGTGGTTTTTTGCTATTTGAAGGGTCTTACTGTGTTACCTGCATCTTGGACTGACCTTTATTGCTGCCATTCAAATTCGCAGCTGTCCCTTTATTTTACACCAAGTTTAGTCGACCTTGTATTCTGATTGTTTTTTACCCTTATTCTTCTTTTTTGTGGGTTGTTTCTTAAATCTATGCTTTGATTTGTTGCTTATTGGTTCTTTCATGGCTCCCACCAATTAGTATATCATCTTTCAACGAAATAGAGTTAACCTCTTAATACAACAAGGGCCTCACGAGGGCCTTGCGGTGCAAGGCCAAGCACTACTAGTATATGTAATAAGCTTGAAAAGAATCAGAGGATAACTCTGAGTAGCAATGTAGTATGATGATGACGACCCGATTTTCATTTCACGTCATTCCAATGGTTACATTAAAAATTATAGAGAATTATGGATAATGATACAGTTTGAAATATTTTTAAGTAACAAGACAACCACATATTTTTTTTATAGAGAGAATGACAACTTCAATATTTTTAGAGCTTGAAGGACAAAGAAAAAAAAAATAAAAAAAAAAAATAATAATAATAATAATAATAATAATAATAATTCAGTACATGAAATTGTACCTGGATTGTTTTTTTTTCTTTCCTTCCCATTTTCAAACTCTCATATCTTGATCTAGATCTTCCAACGCGATGAAAATTTCACTGAATTTTTATTTTTTTCATTGTTAGGAACATTTTATTGTTTTGATGATTGTCATACTAGCTGTTATAGCAAGCCTGAAATAAGTCTAAAAATATCGGTAATGTTTGTATAGGCTTTACTTAGAAGTCTGACATGTTGTATAAGTTCAGTCAGACAAGCACTGTAATAGACTGGTAGGATGGCTCAGTAAAATCATTGGAACAAATAGAATTATGATTGAAAGAGTATAGATATAGCCAAACTCATACTCATTCTGATACCGACAACTACTAAACTGACAAAAACATATTACAAAACAGGCTTTGTATGTTGGACGGAAACAGAAAGGTGGCCCAGACGGCGAGGTAGTTGGAAGGGAAAAAAAACTTGATGATATTACTATAGCATTTTTTTTGTGTACATTTTTTTAAGGCAAGTTGGCCTTACTGTGGGCATTATCACCGAACAGAGAACTTTAGGGAGTTCATCAACTTTCTTGAAGAGAACTGCATAGATCTTTCGAATGTTAATGTATGTGTTGGTGAACGGCGTGGACGTATATATACATATATGAATAACGTAAATGAATAACATTTTTCCTTAATTTGCAGAGATGTGCGATTGATGACGATCTTCCATCCATTATAGCTAAAGAACAAGAGGACTCAATCATATTATAGTCAGCATAATGGTTTTAAGTAGAAGGGATATAGCTAGAAGCTTAATATTATGTGGATTCTCTCTCCTTTGGCATTTTTTTTGTTTTTGTTTTGCTTCATTGATGAAAAGATGAACTAGCACCAGCTGAATACGTAACTGTAGTGAAGTATCTTCTTTCATTGCACTTATTATGCAGGGTTGGGAGAACTGCTCGGTTGGGTGAGAGGGGCGATTCTCTTTTTTTTTTACAACCGATAGAAATGGACTATTTGGTAGACTTGGAGAAACACGGGGTTACACTTTCAGAGTACCCTTTTCTTCGATTGTTGGACAGCTTCTCGTCCTCGGATCTCAAGCCTCATATGAAGAAGTTTGTTTCGGTTGAGGTTCACCCTTGTGTGCTTTATTTGCAGAAAGCCCTAGAGGCGTTCATTTTGGCAGAGGTATGATTGCTCCTTCCTATTATATGCTCGTTGCTTGATTTTACCGAGTATAAATAGGTCTTTACGCATTCACATAGTATCCTCACACAGTGCAAGTTGTATGAACTTTAGTTTGATTAAATTTCTGTGCTGATTATTATTTATAGCCAAGTACGAAGATATTGGCACAAAAAGCATTTTCATCTTGGGTGAGGGCATATGCAGCCCATCATGCAGAGCTGAAAAGATTTTTCATGGTGAAAAAACTTCACTTGGGACATGCGGCCAAAAGCTTTGCTTTGAAAGAACAGCCCTCTTTGGTCAGTAGATCATTGCAGAAACAATCAAAAAAGAGAACCATGAAAAAAGGAGGATTAGCAAAGAAGAGAAGAGTAAAGTAAAAAAGCTATTGTGGATTTGCCTCAGTTTTGAACCTGCCTGCATTTCCAGGGCAAAAGGCGAACCTTCTCGGCTACAAAAGGCTATTTAATACATACATGGAGAATGATTTAGTTCAGATTGCTCACAACAACAACAAACAAACAAAAAAACAACATAAATGATAGTCTAAATGTAGAGGAAGTCATGAAAACTACAACTGTTGCTGGTGAAGAAATACCTATTCAACACAGCTAGAAAATAGTTGACAAGAACATAAACTAGTGGAACCGGACCTCGGATTACCAGCTTCAACGCCATATAGAACCAATCCAATCAAACCAGGACTTTGCCCTATCAACAGAAGCCTTTTCAAACTCAACTTCTACTAGCTTGGACAGTGCATCCATGTTAGCACTCAAATCTCCCAATCCGGCCTTGATTGCGGAGCTTGATCTAGCAGCCTTTCCAAACTCACCTTCAACTAGCTTGGACATTGTGTCCATGTTACCACTCAAATCTCCAAATCCAGTCTTGATTACATCACATAACGAATCATGGCTTACGGAACTCGATCTAACGCTGTAGGCAAACAAGAACAGCGCAAGTACTATCGAAGCCCAAAACATCACATACGTGTGTGAATGAACAATTGGCTTTTGTCCCTCAAAAGCCACATGAACAACATCTTGAACAGCCTGTTTCAAGAGCTTTTCAGCATTGCCTCCGGTAAAAGCCTCTTGAACGGCTTGTTTTGCCACTCGTTCAAGATCACCACTTGTCAATGCCTCTTGAACGGCTTGTTTTGCCACTCGTTCAAGATCACCACTTGTTAACGCCTCATGAACGGCTTGTTTTGCCACTCGTTCAAGATCACCGGCTCTTAATACCTCTTGAAAGGCTCGTTTCACTAGTTTTTCAACGGTATCCCCTGAGGGTGTTGGTTCAGTGGAGGCTTGATTGGCAGTATGTTCGGTAGAGGTTGAAAATGCTGTTGGACCTGCTATCATCATTAAGCATACAGTTTAAGCATACAGTCCAAAGTTACCAAAAAAATGCAGGCCTAAATGCAAACATTTCCAGAAATACTTTCCTCAACAAGAAGCAATATAAATCGACCCAGTTAACAGAAAAATAGGGTGCATGAAGGATAGGAACAATCAAGTCTCCTTGATATAGAAAGTACCGAGAATGGAGTCAGCGATAGCTTATAAGCTCGGTCATATGCATGCCAAAGCCTAGAACCGTACGCTGAAAAGAGGGGTGTATATTACTTAAAGAGCGTGCAGGTCTCGGATGATAAACAAATAAGCCACAAGGTCACTAAGGGTCTACTTAGAATATAAATCCTGGGACAGTTGTCTTACAAGAAACTAATAAGAAGTACGAAATTTAATATTTTAATATATTAACGCACTAAAGTTTACGTACCAAAAAAGAGAGATCAGGCTATGCACTTAAACAAGTAAACCAAACAGCACGGGGAAGCTGGAAAACATCAAGGAGACTACAGTTAAAGCTTATTTTTGTATGCTGTTTAGCTACAGAGGATCGACTTATCACCACTAACTTAAGACACCAGAAAATTCTAAAAAAATTCTATCCCATTTAGAGAAAACATCGCGCTGAGGACAACAACCAATTGCTACTAAACTGCAAAGCAAACCAATGTCGGTCTAATTTTTCAACAATATTAAATTACAACATATTACCTGATACAGTACGTGTATATGCAGCAACAGCAAAATTACCAACCGGACAAGCAATTGTTTTGACCCTGAAATAGTTAAACAATGTTTAAAATCCGTAAACAAAAAGCCAGGAAGACAGGGAATCAACAAAAACAAAAAAGTGATGAATCGAAACCTTGACTGGTAAGAACAAACATGATAGACGAACTTGGGAGAACATGACCCATGAACGCTAGGTACCCTAATAAAGTTGAAAAACAAAATTACGAGAGAACGCAAAGATTCCAGATTCCAAATTAAAATCACAGAGAAACAGAGAAACAGAGAAATTCCAACCTCGAATTGAAAAGTAGCGAGTTGGATAAAGAACTCCATTTCATGGTCCGAGCCAACGATACATACCGACGAAACATTATGGATTCGCTGGATGGGTGAATTGAGATTTGTGAAAAAGAGGAAGAATAAACTTTTCTCTACACTAATATATACCATAGATTAGTTTCAACAGAAATAATGTTAGACAAAAACAGAACCAAAAAAAAAGGATCAGCACCCCAGATTCTAAAACTCAGAAGAAATTCCTTTTAACAACTATTTCCTATGAGCATGGAAGTGTTATTTCCGAATTCAAAAAATCCTCTAGGTTAAGCTACTCCCGATTGAAATGATCAAGTTTTCTCCTTTTCCAAACAAATCACCACACACCAGATAGCAATGAGCAGGTATTACCACATTTAGTTCCTACTTTTACCCAAATCAAAGTCAAATATAACTAATAGAACAAAAGTCAGCAAAATTTCAGAAAAAATACAAGTTTAATGATCTTATTTCCATATGTATCAAGGGAAACCAAGTATAGAAGGTTTGAACACAATAATACCCGGAGATTTACAGCCTAAAACAACCAAATTGATCAGCAGAAAGACAAATGAGCTCATGACTTCCATTTAAAGTCAACGTAATCATAAGTATGGAGAAAGAATGACATCTAAAATGAACTCATGACTTCACCCAAATTACTTGCAGTAACGCTAAACAATCGTCAATCGAAGAAGAAGCAGAACGAGGTTGAAGAACTACACTTGCTTCAACATTAGGACTTCAGAATTTCATAAATTGAAAGCCGGACACGCAAGTAGACTCATATTGCATCTAAATTTCCTACTACCATGCTATTTCCAGAATCCATTTCCCTACTTGAGCTATCAGTTAACATTTAAAAGCTAAAAAATGTTCCAAAAATATAATTTTCTTTCCCCGATAACTCATTACAATGTCAGACCTAACTTCTCACAAGTGTGCTCAATCACTGCCCTATGTCATCCCAATCGAAAAAGTCTAAACAGCTAATAAAAGAAGACGATGAAAAAAGAAAGGAAAATGAAAATAGAAAGAACAAAAAACAAATTGCATACACAAAAACATACGTCCACAACAAATTCCAATCAGAGTTGCTCACAGCCAAAACACTAGCCTACTGGAGAAACATAATAAATCCATTGTCAGCTGCAGAAATTCCAAAAAATAAGGCAAGCAAAAACTTTGAAATCAGACAAAATTGATAAAGCTTATCAGTAAATCTATAAAGGAAAAGCAAACAAATGCATGCACTGAACACATTTAAAAAAAGATAAGACAGAAAGCAAGTGTATCTCAACAGCCACAATACATTAGTCCTATTTCCATGAATGAACAATCATGTTTTTGATAATTTAGTTAGTCATACACATTAGAAAAAACAACAATAACAGGACCGAATCATTCTGTATGGTTCTATCCTAATGTTTGATAACTGCAAAACCACAAGGAAATACGAGCCAAACAATCAACATCAAAGAACAAAACCGCCACCACCAACCCACAACCCCGCCCCATGTTCACCAAAACCCAAGAAGCAGCATTGACAACCTAAATTCGCCCCTCAACTCCAATATTAAAAAGTAGAAATTAGAAGAAACAATGCTTACTGTGGAGAAGTGAACAGATCTGTCGAAGAAGCTATTTCTCGATGAAGGGGAGATCGATTAGGGCAGTAAAACGGCGGAGATGGATTAGCGCTATTTCGCGATGATTTTTTTTTTTTTTGAAATGGCGATATACTTCTGAAATGAGAAATACTATCAGACTTCACCCCTCAAAAACAAAAACAAAAAAATATCAGATTTCACCCCTAATATTAGTATTAAAATTATGTGAAAAGTGAAACTTTACGACGTTACCAATCACATCGTATACTGAGACCCGTGAACATTACGACGTGCACTAAATATCACGTCGTAAGACTAAAGGGCCGTTCGTTAAATATGAAGTCTGAAATTTGAAAACTGAAATCTAAAATCTGAATTGTAAATATAACAAGTAGCTGAAATCTGAAAACTAAAATTGTTTGTTAACATCATCCATCTGAAATCTGAAAATATTTAATTTAACCTTTTTCAAATCGGTGCTTCTCATATACTAGAATATATACTAACCAGAGGCGGGCGCAGGATCTCGGACAAGGGGCAATAAATTTTTCAAAGACAAATAAAAAAATCAACTAAATGCATACTACATATATTAGTGTAGTTTTCTCAGATCAATGGGCAGTTACCCCCTAGTTATATGTAGGTCTGCCCCTGAGTTGTACAAATATATACATATATGCATATTGTGTGTATATATATGTATTATACACACAATACATGTATATATAAATGTATATACATATATATATATATATATATATATATATATATATATATATATATATATATATATATATATGTGTGTGTGTGTGCATATATATACGTATATGTATTAATGTATATATATGCATACACACATATGCACACGTATATATATGCACACACACACACACACACACACATATATATATATATATATATATATATATATATATATATATATATATATATATATATATATATTAGATGAAAGGAATAGTATAAGAATAATAATAATGTAAAAAGAAAAGAACGTGAAGGAGTTGTGTTAAAAGAAGAACATGGGTTAGTTGATAGTGGCGTGAGTCTGCAAATTTAAGTGGCAACAAAATGTTTGAAGATTTTGTTAAGCAATTCAGATGCACTTAATTGAATAAGATGATGACCAAGTCATTATCAAACACCTCTTAATACTTTTATCACTTATTTTATTCTATTTAGAATAAGTACTTATTATTGTCAACAAACACCCCCTAAGAGATATAAAAAAAAAAAAACAAAAACAGTTAAATTTGACCCAAAATAGGTTAGAATAAACGCCACTTCTGACTAAATTTGAGTCAAAATGATTTTTTTTATGTGAAAAGATTTTAGACTGATAAAAACTTTATTTGTATATGTTTTATTTGAATAAAAAATCACGATTTTAATAAATTAATTTTATTTTTTTATTTTAATTTCTATAAAACACAATAAATTTATTTAACATGTTTTCAATATAATTGATAGGTTGTTGGGGATGAAGAAAATTTTTTAACTTCACATTTTATAAGACAATACGATAAAACCATTTATTTTGGGCCTATTCACTCATACTTACTAAATTGTTTTAGTAAAAAAAAAATCCGTACTTCGAACTAGACATGGCCGGTTTAAGCCTGTGACCTGCCCCGAGCGGCAGGTAGGCGGGTCAGCGACCCGGTATGTCGGTTACCCGGTGGGTTGACGGGTCATCACCCAAGGGTTCGACTGTTTGTAACAGTTCAAGGATCGGCCCGGCCCATGATCTGGGTCAGGAATACGACGATGGTTAAACCGGCCGGAACTGGCCCGACGGTTTTAGTTGTTCTCGTTTTTTGGTGTGTATTAATTGTTTTTTATTGAATAAAATGTTACTTAAATGTAAGAATAATACTAATAAATGAATAAAACGCTTAATTTGTTTCTGTATTATAACAAAATATAATGATTATCATTACTATACTTAACATATAATAATGTATTATATTTGTGCGCAATAATTCAATGAATAAGAAGTATTTGCGTCATTGTGTGATTTGAAATAGATTGAATGTATGAATAATAATTATGTATAATAATGATGACTTCGGGTTGAAAACCGTAGTAAGTACGGGGTGGACCCAAGTAGGGGGTGGGTTGGTCTAATGACCACCCCAACTTTTGAGGAAAAAAAAAAACAATTATATTTGTATAATTGAACAGGGTCAAGTATATGTACTAAAATTGTCTTTTAATAGACGTAATGATAATGACGCCTGATAGCTGGTTTAAATTATCCAAGATCCCCATTGTTCTGGGTTCGAACCCTCTATGCATCAGACATTTTTGGCTTTTAACACCTAAATCTTTTTTTCTTTATCCGAATTATAAAAAGTCTTTTAACACCTAAATCTTTTTTTCTTTATCCAAATTATAATTAAATACCATGAAAGACAACTTCAATTCCTCTTATTATATTCTCCTCACAAAAAAAAAAAAACCTCAAGACTTTTTTTTGGCTTTTAACACCTAAATCTTTTTTCCCATATCCATATTATAAATTAAATGAGAAATTAGGGATAAGGACACAATCTGAAATATTTTTAAATAACAGGACAGCTACATATTTTTTATAGGGGGAAGGACAACTGCATAATTTTTATAGCGATAAGGACAAACAGTGAATCCCGAAAATCAGTGAATATCCCCGGTGAATCCCGAAATCAGTGAATTTCGACAGTAAATCCCGAAAATCAGTGACTTTCGACAATAAATTTTGAAAATTAGTTAATTTCGACAGTGAATTTTGGCAGTGAATTTAAGCAGTGAATTTCGAACAAAGTGAATTTCGACAGTGGATAAATAGTTTTGTCATTTATGCAAAAGTTTCAAAAGACTGTCCTTCGACTCAATTGATGAAATATTTCTGTCATTCTCCCTCATTCCCCCTAAATTAAATACCATGAAAGACAACTTCAATTCCTCTTATTATATTCTCCTTAAAAATAAAAAAAAATAAAAAAATTCCTCAGACTTTTTTTGGCTTTTAACACCTAAATCTTTTGTTCTTTATCCAAATTATAAATTAAATACCATGAAAGACAACTTCAATTCCTCTTATTATATTGTTATCAAAAAACAAAAATTCCTCTTATTATATTATACATTTAAAAAGAGGCAAAATCTAACACAAAAACAAGATTTAAAGGGGCTAAGATTTAATGCATGACTAGAACTTGATTTGAATCAGATTTTTTTCAATATATATATATATATTTTTTTTTTAAAATGAAAACCAAGACTACCCTATAAGAAATTCATGGTTCCACCACCAATAATACCCCGTTGTTACATGTAAAAATACGTCACAATGTATGCAGACCAAGTTTTGGAATTAAGGATACAAGCATTAGGCCATCACACTAACAATTTCAAAAGAGGGAAACAAACTCCTCTTACACAGGTAGTTATCACGACCAATTCTTTAAAAAAAAAAAAATGGATCATGAAATTTCGTTCTTAAGTAGCCAAAAATCGGGAATTTTTTTTTGTACTATATCCACATGCATCGAATTGACAGGTAAACAAATCTGGACCACACTGTTTGAATTCAGTTTAAAAATAAAACGTCTATAGTTCGCCACATGAATGCACTCCGCATATTATGGGTGCACCGTGCACACAATAACCTCCAAAAAAAAAAACCGGATGTAGATATGCATATCTAAACTGTGGTGCTCAACATAGTACATTTTTTTTGGGTATAGTCTCAATCAAGTACTATTATTGTACAGAAACAGAAAAGAAAAATAGAAGGAGAGGACTAGCCAATAGCCAATAAAACGTTCTATCATATTAATTGGTACTCTTTTTCTTAACACGGTTGGTTTATTTCTCTGTGAAAAAACAGTTCAAACAGCTCAAGATAAAGCACTTTTAAGAGCAAATAATTTAGAAACCAATGAACCCGGCCCCTCAAAAAACAAAAAAAACACTGGCCTAGATTGCAAGATTTCCATTGTCACCTCCCCAAATATTTCTGTGGGGTGCAAGAAAGGAATCTGATCTCGTTTAAAGCCTCGAGCACAATTAGAGTAAAAAAAATTATTCAACGGCAAAGTAACAACGTGGAGGCTTTCAAACTTACGGTTTATACTTTATACTTGCATCGTAAATAAAGTTATCAAGTAAAAATAATAATAATAATAATAATAATAATAATAATAATAATAAAACTCAAGAGAAGCACTTAGCTAGAAAAGGAACTTACATTTGAGGCGTTAGAGATAAATTCTCTCTCATGAAAATTTCCTCCTTTCAGATCTCTACTTTGTTATTCTCGATCTCAACGAAAACCTCCAAGTAGAAGATTTCTACTTTCAGATCTCCACGTATACTCGATCTCCAATGAAAACCTCCAAGTAGAAGATTTCTCAACAAGGTTGATAACTCGACAGCAGATCGAGAGCGGTGAGGCAAGCATTTTACACTTCAGACGACATAAACCCATATGTAAAGAGGAGAGTTTATGTTTAAATCGTCCTTCCCGTCGTCGGAGACAGTAAACATGCAAGCTCCCTTGAAGGCGGAAGCAGATCCACATTCCAACCACCTAAATCTATTCTATGCTGTAGAAAAAAAAAATCACCTCAAAAGGAGAAAAAGAAATAAGAAGAAGAAAAAAAAGAATTGGAGGGATATATAATGAACAAACGAAACCGAGAAAGAGAGATAAGAAATGGCTGCACAGGAAATGATACTCCGTGTGCCAGAAAACCACAATCTTTGAAAGAGATAACAACGATTCAAAAAAAAAAAAAAAGGTAACAATTAGAGCAGATCGAGAATTTTCCCTTTGGACGCAAGAAGCGGCAAGAAGCCAGATGGAAAGTCGCCGTAATACAAGCCAATTGAAGCAAGGCAACTTGTGTTATGCTGATAAGGATAAAACCATTTATTTTGGACGTATATGGTGAGGGAGTAATTGAAGAGGTATATCAAGTGGAGACGTGTGATTAAGAGAAATGATAGACTTTACAATGAAAATACATAATAATGTACCACAACAATAATCTTCACCATTGATTATTATGAGACATATTGATTGATTTAGATCCTACAATAATCAGTGGTGTAGATTATTGTTGTGGCATATTGTTGTGTATTATCGCTGTGACTCTATCACTCCTCTGTGATTAAATCTCACACACTCTCTCACACATAGAAGATGTGTATAGATATAACATGGATTAATCACATTCACTTGTAATACCTTTAAAATAACCCCACCATAACTCTTTTCTATTCACACATACTTGCTCAATTGTTTTAGTAATAAAAAAATCCAACTCTTATTAGTAAAACTAGAGCCGTTTACGAACAGAGTCGTTCGCAAACAAACTCGTGTTTGGCTCGTTAATACTCGTGATTGTTGTTCATTTAGTTTAACGAGCCGAGCTCGAACATGATTGTAGGCTCATTCGCTTAACGAACAAACACGAGCTTGGTTCGCGAACGTTCGATTATATTCGTGAACGTGCTGATATAAATGTTGAAATAGTGTCCTAAACCCAATCGGGTTGGACCGGATCCGACCGGGTCGGATCATTTCTACTATTTCTTTATGTTTATACATATATTAAATGGCTTTTCTGTTGTCATATATATGTTCTTTTAAAGGACCAATTGTGAATTGTTATATGATAACGTCCTTAGTATTAAACTGTGATAGAGAAACCATGATAGGCGATTATGGTTGATGAGATCTCTAATCACTTTGATAAGTTTGATACTTAAATGTCTCTAGGCTGATGTACTATTAAATAGGGCATTGATAGTATAAACAGACTAGCACGTATTAGATGTCTTCTGTCTTTAAGGGTAGGGATAGATCTCGTCTATCGAAGTGTAGAGACACTTGGACTGTACGTGGACGTGTATTAGAGAATGCGTACGTTAGACTGACCCACTTACACGGTTAAGTGTCACACTATGTGGCGGTTGTGTAATTATCCTTAAGACCGGAGTCTTCATGGCATCACGGTGTGGATTGTCATGCTTTGACACTATTGAGGTTTCTCCCAGCCACGGGGCGATCATGCGGTAGTGATTGGGTATGATATTGAAGCATGCGGAGTATACATGATTGGTCGTCCGGGAATCGCGTATCCTATGATTGGGATCGAATATCCGAAATGGCCTTCTTATAAGGAATGTCTTACTCTCGTGAATCTTTGCAAAGTGGGAGTAAACGAGTTACTTCGAGAGAGCATGATATCCAGATTATAAGATACGGTTGTTGATGTTTTGACACTCGACTAACGACCGTATGGATATTATTACAGTGATAAGATTGTAAGTTACACGGTAACTGTTTCACATGAAAGGTAGTAGTCATTGCATTTGACTCTTCCGATGATTCGGGGTCACGGTGTGTTGCTAGACGCTATCCCGTGATCGTTAGGCATGAAGGGCATTTTCGTAATTTGCACTTTGTGTCTACGGCCAACATATTCGGAAGCCTATCGGGTCACACACATAAGAACATCTAGCCGGATTAAAATGTGGTTATAGATGATAACCAAATAAGGAAAAAGTTTATCTCGAGACTATAAAGGTTATAGTGGTAAATTAATATGGTGGTATTTATTTATTATGAATAAATTAAATACAAGATATTAATAATATTATATTAATTAAAGAATATTCGGATGCCAATTTATTGGCTAAAGGTGGCGCAATTTTTGAGTGTATAAGATACACTTGGATTGTGCAATTTAATTAATGATATTACCTATTATTAATATTAGATATTAATAAAATAAAATAATATAGTTATATTATCTATACATGCGTGTGTGCATAAATGCAAATTGGATTTGCATGCATGCTAGTATGGTATATATATTTGTATTAATAGATTTATTTGTGTAATATATATGTGATATATACACATGTGTAAATTGATTTATGGTAATATAATAAAAGATAAATATTGTCAATATTAGATTTTGACAATATCTTGGGAATATTCAATATAAGATATTGACAATATCCTAGATTTATTTAATATGAGATATTATAATAAATGAGATAAATCAATCAATTATATTTTCCTTATTTTATTGGGAAAAGGTTTTCTTCTCCTCCACACTATATGGGGCGCCACTTTCATTATAAATAGAAGGTGGGTGTCAAGCTCTTTTGTACAACACAATTCCAAGAACTAATAGTTCTTGTGTAAAATTGGAGAGCATCCTATAGAGAGTTGGAGAGAGGGGAAAAAGGCCGGTCTAGCAACCGGAGTTTTCCAATAGCAATCCATGATGGGATTCCGGCGGGCTGTTCGTGTGGACTAGCGGTAGAGGCCGAACACTTGGGCGGCTCTATGCAGAACTACTCTCCTTAGACGGTCAAAGCGTCGATCTTTTAGATCAACCAAGGTAACCACCGTCTACTATCTATTTGTTTATTGCTTAAACGAAGTCGATCTTGGGTCGATAGGAAATAAATTTTTGAATTCCGCTGCGTTCCCGCGTAGATTTCCTAACAGTGGTATCAGAGCGAGCTTCGAGCTTAAGCAATAAGCATGTTATTATGCGTAGTTAATTTTATCGTTTAAATCACGTAATTAAAAGATGAAAGATTTTTGATTTGCAAAATTGATACATGAAAAGAAAAAAAAAAGAGGAGATCGGGTGGTGCTCGGCCGACTGGCGGCGGCACCACCACCGGCGGCGGCTGGGCGGCGGCGGCGGCAGCAGGGCAACCTGCTGCCGGCAGTCGGTTGACCGGTCAATGCTGGCGGATCTCCAAATTTTTGTTTTGTGTATTTTGTGATTCAATATGGTTCATAGTTGTGATTAAAATCTCCTTTGTTTAGTTGTGTCATGTGGCTAACCAATGGTTCAAATAGTTTGGCCATTGGGATGCCACATGGCATTAAAATAATAATGGCCTTTCCAAACTTTGTTTGGAATAGGCCTAGGCCCTTTCCAAATATTTGATTTGGGAAAAGGCCTAGGCCTAGGCCACTTCCAAAATTTTGATTTTGGAAAATGGCCAGGCCTAAACCAAAATTATTTGGCCTTTCCAAATATTTGATTTGGAATAGGCCTAGGCCCTTTTCAAATATTTGATTTGTAAAAGGCCTAGGCCTAGGCCACTTCCAAAATTTTGATTTTGGAAAGTGGCCAGGCCTAAGCCAAATTTGGTTTAGGAAACCAAAGGCATCCCTTTTGATTACGAATCAAAAGGAAAGAAACAAAAGAGAAATAATTTTAATTTTGATTTATTTTGGAATAGTTCTAATTAATTAAAATTAAAATTAAGATCGGTTTAAAATTAATCGTTAATTTTATTTCGATTAAAATCATTTAATTAATTAAATGTTAATTAGTTAATTGATTGGATAAAATTATTTAATAGATTAAATGTTAATTGATTAATTAAGACGCAAGTAGTTAAATTTTAATTTTATCTTTTTCATAAGATTTTATTGTATGGATTAGATATAGTAGATATAATATGATTATATGGACCCCGATTGATCATGGACTCGACCGATAGGATAGATGTGAATGATTTAATTTTTCTGTTGGTTTAAAATTGTCCTAGGCCGTTATGAAGAACGTGACCTAGTTTATTTTCTGCATTTATCCCATTCCCGTTAGCTCCCCCCGTGTGCGGCGGGTGTATTTATTTTATTAGATAGAATTAAATGTAACAAGAATGGAGCAGAAGATGGAGACCAAAGAAAGACGAAAAATAAAGATCCCATTGGAGAATGGAGCATTAAAGATCCTATTGGCGGTTGCAGCTACCCTTAGATTGTGACCCGCGGTTTCGTCAGTTTGTATTCGAAACCGCACCTAGGAAAAGTCCATGATCATACCGGTTACTTTACGCATTTATTTATTTTGTGCTTGTATTTATTTTATATGATACGATAGATGCATGACTAGGCACGATCTAGATAAATGTGTAGGATGTATGTCTATAGAGATAGATATATTTGATGAGACCGTAATTAAATTAATTAAGAGAATTAATTCAAAATTAATTAAGTGAATTAATTTAAAATTACTCCCACAACAAAAATCGAGTTATAATATGTCTCCCAATATTATAGTGACGGTGAAGAGCCCTTGTTCGGATCCAACTGATCGGCCCATGTCGGGAGTTGACCTACCACGGGTATATCGTCATTATCGAGATATGATCGTTATGAGATCTCATGAATACTTGGGTTACGACTTGACTAAGAATCTTGCGGTGATTGGCCCACGTCAGGACCGTCTGATTTTAGAGACATAAGGTTGACTATCACATAGATGATGTGAATTGTCAAAGAGTTGACTAGTCAAACCACTGGAAGTCGCGTTAGACGCGATTGGTAAGAAGTACCTACCCGTCGAAATTGACCCGGTCGATCGGCCCACGTCGGGGATCGAGTCAACTAGATAGGATTTCAGCCACTAAAGAATTTTTAATTCTTGAAAGTCAATTGGGAGTAGTTGACTAGTGGGAGCAAAATCATAATCCCAAAGACCATATTTGATTTTGCGTGTATAAACAACAACACTCTTTTATCTTCATTTTTATGTTGTAGTTTTTAGCAAACTTTTATATTTATGTTTTTCTCGATTAGTAAAACCAAATTATGACTGTTTGAGAAACGTTCTCAAGAATGATTAAGTAATTTTAATCCTTTTAAAATAAGCAATGACATGAGCAATCCCGTTATAGTAGTTAGAGACAAGGAGATTACATAATTGATGCAGTGCTCCGAGACTTTAATTATTAATGAAAGCGGAAACTCATGATATTGGATACGATCCAAGATTATCATTCAGTCATACGATGACGATTAATTCAAACGTTGAATAAGAATGACCACATCTAATTTTGGAAAGGTTGTTTTCAAAATTGTAAGATTTAAGTATCGACTTAATCTAGCATTGCTTAAAGGTTAATTAAATAGTCAATGTTTTGAATACGATTCAAAAGGTTAAATAAACTATTTAATAAACTTTAGATTTTCTTTATGAAAGGAAATCAAGACATAGCTCATGTGATCTTTCTTAAGTCTTATGAAGACTACACTAAGAAATATTTACAAGTGCTTAAAGGATTAAAAAGGAAAGTTAGGGCATGTGCTTAAATAGAGAACTTATTGAAGTTTCTATTCTAGGCAAGTGAGTTGAGATAAATCTATCTAAGTTCAAGTCAACTCTAAGATATATGATATCTTACGAGTGTGATTAAATTAGAAAGATTAAATACAGATATGGAAGGTGAAGCAAACGTTGTAACACTTACCATATTCTGGATCTAGTAAACTGATAAGGGAACTAAATAAATGTTATTATGTTCCGGTTCTTATGAAGAACGTACTTTCAGTTATCCGTCAGGATTTGAGAGACATATTCAATTGTAAAGAATAAATGTTATTCCGATAAAGTTGGAAGGTCACTGAATCTAACATACTAGATTGATGTCACTATATAGTTGATATATGTGATGAGATCTCAACTAAATATTTGAATGGTTGTTATCCTTGATATTTGTAGTTGTTCTAGACATAGTCTCTCTGGAAGGGAAGCGTGTAATTAAACGTCATTCTGATGATGTTGAACCATATGATTATGAGTCATGTGGGTTATACGTATCTTATCCAAAGAGGACTAAAATACCCTTTTATGAAAAGGTTATAAAATCTAGAAAAATTGTCTAAAGCCTAAACATACCGATGTTTGTTGGCTTATGACAATTAATGCTACAAATAATTGTTTGTTAATCTCTATGACTATTTTTAGAAATAGTCAAGTGTACTTAGTAAAGTGAAAAATTCGGAAGCCCGAAAAGTTCGAGCTAGTACGAATATGAGATTGATGAGCTACTTAGGAATTAATCTTCAATTGGATTGAAGTAATTAATACCTGAAGGGTGTTTTAGAAGTCGTCTGAAAAGGAATAAAATTCTCCCTTGAAGGATACCATCTTTGAGATACGCAATTAGATTGTGTTCCAAAATGGAAACAACACTTTATATGATAAAGGTGTAACGCAAGCCATGCGAAGTATCCCTTACCCGTTTCGGGATAGTGCCCTTATACTTAACCTAGTTCCAAAGAATAAAGGTTGAATAAATTCCATATTAGATATGGAAGAGGATAATGTCAAATCTATCTTAACCGATGATTTGAAGTTGTCATAGGCAAAGTCAGAAAGGCTTGGAGCCTAGTACGACATATGCAACTTTGTGGAATATCTTAGCAAGTACGCTAGATATTATTTACTTGTCCGCGGAGCAAAATGTTTGTCTCCAAACATGCTGTCTTCTAGAGGAAGTGTTTCTTCCAAAAGAAACAGTGGGAGTAGATTTAGATCTCAAAGGTAGTTTGAGAACCACAGGGAGTTATTCAACCATAGGAACGTGAGCGGACGCCACATAGCGATGAGGTGTAGATCACTGCTCAGTGCACACAAAAGTTCTGTAAGTCCGTGGATGACCTTAAGCCCAAAAGGGCTGCTGGTATGTTCATCTTGAAGAATGAATATCTCACGACTTATGAAAGAATGTTTGAGAGGCAATATTGAGAGATATGGCTAGGAGCCATGATATCTGAATTAGATTCCATCAGTGACAACCAGGTTATGAACCCAATCTGTCTTACCTGGAGGAATGTCCCTGTAAGGTTGAGCCCAGTTCTATTCAGATTATGCTTGTTGTAACTTTGTATCATGGCTATATGATAGTGTTGAAGACGTTGGGCAGAAAGCTCGATGTTCATAGACGATAACATGATATGTGAGCCCACGAGATCCATTTATGGACTCAAACAAGTTTCTCTAGATAATTTCTTTGTTTGATAATCAAAGGAGTTTGATTTAGTCTAAAGAAGGATATGCCCATGTGCAAGATGGATAGTGGGAGTGTGTTACGATTTTTGAGTAAGGTATTGGATATCTCTCTCATGAATCATCACCCCATGTCACAGTCAATTAATGTTTGGTAATTCAAGATCTTTACAAAAGCACTTGGATTAGCGGCTCTTATTTTAGAAATGAGAATCTATAGTGATAGATTTAACTGCTATTAGATTATTGTTTACCTATATAGATGTGATGCTAAAAGTTTAGCATAGATTGCAAGATCTATCTATGTTAGGACGTTAGTCCTAAAGATAAGGTGAAAGATGATGTTTATGGAAGGTTTCCTTCGCTCCTGCGATAGGAACCATCATAAAGGAAATGCCGGATGTTCATAGTTCATGAAGAGTCATGAGCAAGTATGAAAGTAAATCTGGTAAATGTCGAGAATATCCTTAAACAAGTTAAGGAAGAATTCTAGTTTATCAAAACTTGGAGTTAGATAAATATAGTTATACAAACGTAAATCCTGAGCCTTATGAAGGCGAGTGGGAGCTACAGTCTGGGTTTGCAATCACTTTGATTAAGTGATACAGTGAGCTGGAAATGTTCTAGCCTATGGGTCACTATAAATTCTACAACTAAGCCAAAACACAGTAGTGCCTTAGAGGCGCAACGGGAGCAGTACATGGATCTAGAAGGTTCATTCCTGAACCTTATACGGTTCTTCCACCTTTTCTATATAGTTGATATAGTAAGTGGATTCATTGCTTGAAGCAAGGACCAGGGTCTCGTCAGAGATTCGTGTGTGTGTTGAGGCGGTTCCTTTGACTTGGTCATTTGGAACATGATATGAAGATAGTTTGAGTCCCCACGGATAGCGATCCGTTTATGGCTAGGGCTAGTTGCGAGTATTGCATGAGATTCTTGTGTTTCAACTTGGTCTTGTGTGTATGAGTGATTGGTTTTAGGCCAAGTGGGAGATTGTTGAAATAGTGTCCTAAACCCAATCGGGTTGGACCGGATCCGACCGGGTCGGATCATTTCTACTATTTCTTTATGTTTATACATATATTAAATGGCTTTTATGTTGTCATATATATGTTCTTTTAAAGAACCAATTATGAATTGTTATATGATAACGTCCTTAGTATTTTAATCCGTGATAGAGAAACCATGATAGGCGATTATGGTTGATGAGATCTCTAATCACTTTAATAAGTTTGATACTTAAATGTCTCTAGGCTGATGTACTATTAAACAGGGCATTGATAGTATAAACAGACTAGCACGTATTAGATGTCTTTTGTCTTTAAGGGCAGTGATAGATCTCGTCTATCGAAGTGTAGAGACACTTGGACTGTACGTGGACGTGTATTAGAGAATGCGTACGTTAGACTGACCCACTTACACGGATAAGTGTCACACTATGTGGCGGTTGTGTAATTATCCTTAAGACCGAGTCTTCATGGCATCACGGTGTGGATTGTCATGCTTTGACACTATTGAGGTTTCCCCTAGCCACGGGCGATCATGCGGTAGTGATTGGGTATGATATTGAAGCATGCGGAGTATACATGATTGGTCGTCCAGGAATCGCGTATCCTATGATTGGGATCGAATATCCGAAATGGCCTTCTTATAAGGAATGTCTAACTCTCGTGAATCTTTGCAAAGTGGGAGTAAACGAGTTACTTCGAGAGAGCATGATATCCAGATTATAAGATACGGTTGTTGATGTTTTGACACTCGACTAACGACCGTATGGATATTATTACAGCGATAGGATTGTAAGTTACACGGTAACTGTTTCACATGAAAGGTAGTAGTCATTGCATTTGACTCTTCCGATGATCGGGGTCACGGTGTGTTGCTAGACGCTATCCCGTGATCGTTAGGCATGAAGGGCATTTTCGTAATTTGCACTTTGTGTCTACGGCCAACATATTCGAAGCCTATCGGGTCACACACATAAGAACATCTAGTCGGATTAAAATGTGGTTATAGATGATAACCAAATAAGGAAAGTTTATCTCGAGACTATAAAGGTTATAGTGGTAAATTAATATGGTGGTATTTATTTATTATGAATAAATTAAATACAAGATATTAATAATATTATATTAATTAAAGAATATTCCGGATGCCAATTTATTGGCTAAAGGTGGCGCAATTTTGGAGTGTATAAGATACACTTGGATTGTGTAATTTAATTAATGATATTACCTATTATTAATATTAGATATTAATAAAATAAAATAATATAGTTATATTATCTATACATGCGTGTGTGCATAAATGCAAATTGATTTGCATGCATGTATTTGGTATATATATATGATATTAATAGATTTATTTGTGTAATATATATGTGATATATACACATGTGTAAATTGATTTATGGTAATATAATAAAAGATAAATATTGTCAATATTAGATTTTGACAATATCTTGGAAATATTCAATATAAGATATTGACAATATCCTAGATTTATTTAATATGAGATATTATAATAAATGAGATAAATCAATCAATTATATTTTCCTTATTTTATTGGGAAAAGGTTTTCTTCTTTTCTACACTATATGGGGCGCCACTTTCATTATAAATAGAAGGTGGGTGTCAAGCTCTTTTGATCATCATAATTCCAAGAGCTAATAGTTCTTGTGTAAAATAGAGAGCATCCTATAGAGAGTTGGAGAGAGAGGAAAAAGGCCGGTCTAGCAACCGGAGTTTTCCAATAGCAATCCATGATGGGATTCCGGCGGGCTGTTCGTGTGGACTAACGGTAGAGGCCGAACACTTGGGCGGCTCTATGCAGAACTACTCTCCTTAGACGGTCAAAGCGTCGATCTTTTAGATCAACCAAGGTAACCACCGTCTACTATCTATTTGTTTATTGCTTAAACGAAGTCGATCTTGGGTAAAAGGAAATCAAAGTTTTAAATTCCGCTGCGTTCCCGCGTAGATTTCCTAACAATAAATACATCAATTTACACCGTAATCTTAACTCAAACTCGGATAAGTCATTCATTCATCTAATTGGATTATAGATTAATTTTAAATAATATACATATTTTTATAATGATTATCGTAGCGTGATATATGTAATATTAACGTATAACTAATTATTTTTGTATTTGCACTTTATGTTTTATACCTTATGAACCGAACTCGAGCCATACTCGAGTTGAAAGACAACAATATGTTTAACGAGCCGAGCTCGAACATTATATCTTTGAAACGAGCCGAGTTCGAACAAACTTTTTTGTTCGTTTAACAAACGAACGAGCTCGTGAGCTAAACGAGCTCGATCTCGAACCACCAATCCTCGATTCGAATCGGCTCTTATCAACTCTAGTAAAAACTTCAAACTGGACATGGCCGGTCTAAGGCCGGTCTAAGCCCGTGACCCGGCCCGACCAGCAGGTAGGCGGGTCAATGACCCGGTATGTCAGTTACCCGGTGTGTTGATGGGTCACCACCCGAGGGTTCATATGTTTGTAACAGTTCAATGGTCGGTCCGGCCTATGACCCTCGGGTCTATATTACGACGGTTAAACCGCCCGAAACTAGCCTGACGGTTTTAGTGTTGTTCTCATTTTTTTGGTGTGTATTAATTGTTTTTTTATTGAATTAAATGTACTTAAATGTAAGAATAATACTATTAAATTAAATTTTAAAAAAAAAAAACTTACCGTTTTTATGTATTATAACAAAATATAATGATTATTGTTACTCTACTTACCTTGTAAAAATGTTTTATATTTGTGCATAATAATTCAATGAATAAGAAGTATTTGTGTGATTTTAAATTATTGAATGTGTTAGAAAAATGATTGTCTGATTTCGTTTATAGTAATCTTTTTTAGCGTTAATAGAAACTTTCCATAGAGGAAGAGTAATGTTGAACAACACTGATGAAGAAACAATTTTTTTAACATGTATTTCACATCTATACACACAACAACACAACAATATGCATAGAAAATTGAATGACGCAAAGCATAAGTAAATACGAAAACTTATTGTTTAGACTGTGGCGTGTAGAACGCATTCCTTAAGACTTTAATGCCCCGACTATGTGGTCACGGTGATGGCATAAGTCTCCCAAGATACAACTGTCTTCCTTTTCCTAATTGTAGCACTTCAATGTGGAAAAGACGGCGAACTGATTAGGCCTTGTTATCTCAACTTTATGTATGCAGGAAATGTGTTTTGATTTTCGCAGAGTTTCGGTATGAATGCACGATGATTTTCTGTCCCTATTCTCATTCAACAATGCAAGGATTTATAGGCAGGAAGAGGTAGAGTAGCAATCTTTCAATATTGGAAGTTAGGGAAGTTATTTGTTGTAAATAACCGAATTTCGAACAGATGTCATTCTGTTCATGAACATAATTCGAACAGATGCATTGTTTCAACAAGTTCGATCTGAATTGATGTCTGTTTCAGCTCACATAAATCACTCTACCTTTAGGCATTAATGTCTTATTCACCCGATATCGAAATCAAGTGATTCAAAAGCCTAAAATAAACTACTATCTTAGTAGTTTTCAATACTATTTTTAGCTCCCGGAAATTCATTCCGTAACACATTCAAATCCGGGCATGAAGTTGATTGTTCGTCACTTACACTTAAACCCATTTCGGAGCTAAAACATCATAAAGTTCCAACAGAATGTACGAATAATTATGTATAATAATGATGCGTTCGGATTGCAAGCGTGAGAAGTTCTTTTATGGTGAGTCCATTTGAGGAGTAACACACGTGGATAATTCTGGACCACACAGTTTTAACTTAAATTCAAACTGACTAGGGAAGAATTACCCTGCAAGCGTGGAGTGAAACTGAAGAATGTAGTGTAATAGAATTGAATGGACACTACTACAAGAAGTTACAAAGATCACACTTTTTAACTGTGATCTATTGCATTCCATCACAGTTTATAATTTGAGACATATTCAGTTGTGATTAAAAGTCATTTGATTCAATGCTTCTAAACCGAGAAAATTATAAGTTTCTATCACGGTTATAAACCGAGATAAAATTTAACTTTTTATCACACTTATCAACGGAGATGGATAATAAGTTTATATCACACTTAAAAACCAAGATGTATTATTTCTTTCTATCACACCTTAAAACTGAGACGTATTATTATTTTGTATCACATTTAAACACTGAGATATGTCATTGTTTCAATCTCATTTAATACTAAGACTAGTGAACGTGAGCCGTGCAAGGCACGACGGGCCAACATAAATCGTTACCAACGATAACATCAAAGAATAGATCTCCAACGTGAAATAAATCGCGTAAGCTTAAACCGTAATAATTCAAGGCACAAGACAAATAGAGCAACCGAAACATATCACATTCTCTGCAAACAGGGGCGTGCCACTCAAGGGGGGTTGGGGTCAACCGACCCCCAAACCAAAAATAAATTCAGTGTATTTTTTTTCATCTTTTGAAAATTTTATCACTAATATGTACTAACTGACCCGTAAATTTTTTAAAATATTGACCCTTGACCCGTATCTATACTTAAAATTTAAAGTTAATCTATTAGAAGCGTATAATAAGATGTGTTATTCTCGAACCTTGACCAGTATCACAAAAATCCTGCAGTCGCCCCTGTCTGCAAGAGGTAGAGACGTGAATACTGTGAATCACTTATCTTCCAGCCCTATCAGGAGTTTTCCTCTACAAAAGAAACCACAATATGATGTATCAGAGAACAATGTTATAAAATCTATCCTTTTAATCCATTGGCTGTAGTAGAGAGTCGGAAAAAAAAATCGGTTTATATATAACCGAAATTCCGGTTTTTACCGAAGGGAAAAAAGAAACTGCGGTAAGAAAAGGGGAAAAAATGAATCGAAAAGTTACACATTTGATAAATAAAAAATACACGGTTTTTTCAAATGTTGTGTCGAAATCGAATCAAAATCGAAAATTTTCGGTTGGTTGAAATCTAAAACTGAATCCGCAATGTCTGTTGGAGGTAATAAAAATGAACCGTTTCGAAATATACACTTCGTTGTGTATATTCAATTGTTGTGTCGAAATCGAATCGAGAAATCGAAAATTTCCGGTTGATTGAAATTTAAAAAATGAATTCGCACTGTCTGTTGGAGGTACTAAAAATGAACCGTATCGAAATATACACTTTGTAGTGTATATTCAATTGTTGTGTCGAAATCGAATCGAGAAATCAAAAAATTTCGGTGGATTGAAATTTAAAACTGAATCTGCATTGTCTGTTGGAGGTACTAAAAATGAACCGTATCGAAATATACACTTTACTGTGTATATTCAATTGTTCTGTCGAAATCGAATCGAGAAATCGAAAATTTCCGGTTGATTGAAATGTAAAACTGAATATGCACTGTCTGGAGGCACTAAAAATGAACCGTATCGAAATATACACTTTTGTTTGATTGATGTAACGGAGAGTCGGAAAAAAAACCGGTTTATATATAACGACATAACCGATATCCCGGTTTTTACCGAAGGGGAAAAAACAACGACCCGTATCGAAAGATACACTTTGTTGTTTATATTCAATTGTTGTGTCAAAATCGAATCGAGAAAGCAAAATTTTTTGGTTGACTGAAATGTAAAACTGAATCCGAACTGTCGGTTGGATGCACAAAAAATGAACCGCTTTGGTTCGATTTATGTAACGGAGAGTCGAAAAAAAAATCGGTTTATATATAACGAGATAACCGAAATCCCTGGTTTTTACCGAAGGAAAGAAAATTGAACCGTATCGAAATATACACTTTGTTGTGTATATTCAATTGTTGTGTCGAAATCGAATCGAGAAATCGAAAATTTCCGGTTGATTGAAATGTAAAACTAAAGCCGTACTGTCTGTTGGAGGCACTAAAAATGAACCGTATCGAAATAAACACTTTTGTTCGATTTATGTAACGGTGAGTCAGGAAAAAAAAACGGTTTATATATAACGAGATAACCGATATCCCGATTTTTACCGAAGGGAAAAAATATGAACCGTATCGAAATATATACTTTGTTGTGTCGAAATCGAATCGAGAATCAAAAAAAATTGGTTGATTGAAATGTAAAACTGAATCCGCACTGTCTGTTGGATCCACAAAAAATGAACCACTTTGGTTCGATTTATGTAACGGAGAGTCGGAAAAAAAATTCGGTTTATATATAACGAGATAACCGAAATCCTAGTTTTTACCGAAGGGGAAAAAAATGAAACGTATCGAAACATACACTTTGTTGTGTATATTCAATTGTTGTGCCGAAATCGAATCGAGAAATCTAAAATTTTTGGTTGATTGAAATGTAAAACTGAATCCGCACTGTCTGTTGGAGGCACTAAAAAATTAACCGTATCGAAATATATATTTTGGTTCGATTTATGTAACGGAGAGTCGAAAAACGAAATCGGTTTATATATAACGAGATAACCGAAATCACGGTTTTTACCGAAGAATGAAAAAAAAAAATTGCTGCAAAAAAAAAAAACAAAAAAAAATATAGTGCCACGTGTCAGCCTAGGAAGCTGCCACGTGGTCTCATGTGGAGCAACCTCCTTAGCATTAAATAGATATAACTAGTAACTATTAACTAGTTAACGTAAGCCGTGCAAGGCACGGCGGACCCAACATAAATCGTTACCAACGATAATATCAAAGAATAGATCCTCAACGTTAAATAAATCGTGTAAGCTTAAACCGTAATAAATTCAAGGCACAAGACAAAGAGAGCAAGAGAAATATATCACATTCTCTCCAAGAGGTAGCTCTTTCTTACAGACATGAAGATTGTGAATCACCTCTCTTCCAGCCTATCAGTAGTTTCCATCTACAAAATAAACTACAATATGATGTATCGGAGAACAATGTCATAAAGTCGATCACTTTAGCTTCGACTTTACGCAATGAAACATTATAGAAAAACAATAAGCGGACCATAACTACACGGTCAAATCTCCCGGGACGCCTTAGCTTCCAAATCATTAATATGTTTGAGAATGTGTTTCGCTTATTTTATATACGACATTTCTCTTTCTTATCATTAATGAATACGTCATTGATCTCGTGTTCATTCATTTGGTAGAAAAAAAACACGTGTCAAACTGTCTGAAGAATATAAAAAGTGATTTGGTATTCAACGTCAATTTTAGTGACGTTCGTACTGCAAATGACCGTCGATTCCACCGACGTTATGTTGTTCAAAATAATAAAAATATTTAATGTGGTGTCCACATGGTTTTATTCAATTGTTGTGTCGAAATCGAAAATTTTCGGATGAATGAAATTTAAAAGTGAATCCACACTGCCAGCTGGAGGTACTAAAAATGAACTGTATCGAAATATACACTTTGTTGTGTATAATATTCAATTTTTGTATCGAAATCGAATCGAGAAATCGAAAAATTTCGGTTGATCGAATTTTAAAGCCTCCTTCGGTTTATATATAACGATAACCGAAATTCCGGTTTTTACCGAAGAGAAAAATAAATTTAAAAAAAAAAAAAAACCCCTGCTATTTAAATTTTTTTAAAAAAAATTTGTGTGCCACATGTCAGCCCAGGACGCTGCCACGTGGCCTCTTGTGGGCAAACCTCCTTAGCACTTAATAGATATATAAGATAAGATAAGATATAAGAAGAGAAGAGAAGTCGTATTGCAAATTTCAAAAAAAAAAAAAAATTAAAATAAAAACCTACCTGCCCCTGTCCAAAACACACCACCACCGGCATATTTAACCCCTGCCATTTTCTCCCATTTACAATCATATCCATCCCCATAATACTTTGATTCAATCACAAAAAGAGACGTCGTATGCCTAGAAAATCATAAGACCATGCTCATTATTAGGGGTATTATTGCATGCTACCTTCATTCAAGCAGATATAAGAGGTGGTTTGATCGGTACCGTCACTTTTTAAACTATATTTAAACTTTGTTCAGATTATTTCATCAATCATTTCACTCAAAATAATCTCTTCACCCAATAATTTCCCATTATTAGCAGGAGAAATAGTAGTTTCAAATAGTACAACCATTCACTAAAAAAGCGTCAATCAAGTACTCTTGAAATTCATGTATGATTATTAGGGGTGAAAAAAAAAACCGAAAATCAAATCAATCGGTCGAATCAATTCGGTCCAAACCGAAAATATGTAAACCATGATTTTTTAGTTGGTTTTTTTATTGTAAAAAACCAAACCGTAAAAAACAATTTGATTTGGTTTTCCAAGATAAAACTGGACCAAACCGAAACCAGATATATATATATACACACACACATATATATGTGTGTGTATGTGTATGTCTATGAATATCGACAGTTCAACACTATCAATTATGGGGGCATTTATTTTCACCACACCAATCCACTCGTGTACCACTCTACATGTGCACCATAGTAAAACCGAATTTTCGCCAGTACATTGTGAGAATTGATCACCACAGTGAACCAACTTTTCGTCGGTCCCCCTCAATTATCACTAAATGTAAATGACTAATATCTCAGTCAATGATCTATTCATACTTCAATCAACTACCTCACACATGTAGGTTGATACCCATCATAATAGAACCTATGACAAGATGAAATAAAACAGTTTATATCGTTTTATATGATCATCTGAATTGGAAAATATGATAATATAATGTTGTGTACACACATATATACACACAACACACACATATATATATATAGGACCTAGTGATATTCGAGTTATGGTGTATGGTATATGGAGAATGAGAACCTTGTATGATTATCGTATGAATAATGAAATGAATTCGTTGAATCGTGATAATGTATTTTCAGTGAACTATTTGTAAAATAAAAAAAAAAAAGAAAAAAAGAAGAAGAACTAAAAATCGGAAAAAAAACCGTAACCAAATCGATCCATACCGGACCGGATAAAATGGTTTTACCTATTCGGTTTTGGTTTGTAAATTTGGAAACCATAAAAAATAGTTTGTTTTTAAAAACGATAAAAACCGAAAAATCAGACCATGTGCACCCCCAATGATTATCGCTTATAATTGATAATACTACAAGATGTTTCATTCACCGAGTATATCTACCTACTAAGTTAGGCACGATTAGAAAAATGATGGCAAAAGTACATATCACTACAGCTTTAATTCATCGTGATTCGTGAGAATTCTGTCCTGTAATCCTGTTCTAGTATGTAGCTTAACCTGAAAAATCAACCACTCAAATTCAAAACACCATGCCAAATACGGGAAATATTTATGTGATGTCTTCATATGTATTGAGACACCGTGTGAAGACATACACACCATATAATTTTATTCTATCTTTAAAATATGTGGTTCTGATCGTTTTATCCTCCATTTTACATCAAAATCACTCTCCACACAAGTATTTCCCG
Source organism: Gentiana dahurica var. dahurica (assembly GCA_024500145.1). Classification (NCBI taxonomy): domain Eukaryota; kingdom Viridiplantae; phylum Streptophyta; class Magnoliopsida; order Gentianales; family Gentianaceae; genus Gentiana; species Gentiana dahurica. Next base: position 34,662,138 of record CM044907.1, read on the forward strand.
CCAAACACATGTAGTACTTACTACTTATGAAAAAGAGATTTATGTTTGGAAAATGATATGTACACTATACTTGTGTGTAGTGCACAAACCACTACATGTGTGGTAGACCTTGATTAAAGTGATTAATTATTTTTTGTGGTGGGTCCCAACAGAATATGTGGTGTTGATTGTGTTGTGTAAGATGTTATAGTTGAAATAATAGTGGATGTATCACTACTGTTTATGTTTTCCTAAAGTGAAAAGGAAAAGAAAAAAAAAAAATTCAATGTTGACTATGATTAGCGATTACAGATGAATTTGTCGGTAATGATAACTATAATATAACAAAAACACCCTGGTCATACTTTTGAAACTCTTAAAAAGCATGATCAACTTTTTACTTTTAAGGGTTATATTGACACTTCATTTTTACTATTGACATCAGATTATTTTTGGTATTATAAAAAATTATTTTGGTATCACGGTTATTTTTAATGAACATAATGTAGGTGGCACCGATGTTGTTATTGAAAACCAAAATACGAAAACTAAAGTCAATGACACCGACGTTTACGTTATAAAAGTGTTACTACTTAGTAACGTCAGTCCATTGATGTTGATATCGAATAGGAACGTCAGTGATGTTGATGTTTCTAGTATGGTGTCGGAAGTAAAAACAAGAATATATATGTGTTGCCGAAAGTAGAAGAAAAAAAAAAAAAAAAAAAAAAAAAGAGTGAAAATAGGGGTACCAATAGAACCCCTACTCTTAACGGCAATAAATAAATCTCTAAACAAACGTATCAATTAATCAGCAACAATAGTGGTGAACACCAATTTATTCCAAAAACTCAAATCTTGCTCTCAGAATTGAACGGCCAAAAAGCTTTTATAATATATCAGAATGACGGGGGTCGGGTCGACAATTAGCCACGTGTCACCCTCTAATCTACTTAGTAGTAAATAAAAGAGAATATACCAACTTTAAGGGCCAAGAACCCGACATTACATCCTAAGTGTAGATCCGAACCCTAGGTGGGAGGTCAGTGCGGCTAGCTCCACAATCCACCGCAGGTCGGTCAAGACACCACAGAGCCCAGCCAGATCAGTTCGGATAGGAACAACCTTGGGAGCTCGGTGGAGGTCAATCCGAGCTGCCCCTTCTATTAAATACGCACATGTTGAGTATTAAATAATTATGGAAAGAATCCTAGGCCATAAAGGATGTGATCTTATGTTTGATAACTATGATTATCTCCTACAATCCAGGAGATTAAGTCGTGGTTATCTACTCCTTAGGGAACACGAAACCAGAGTCCGCCTTGGACACGGACCATGCAAAGCCTAGGGCATAACGCCCTCTATATAAACCAATACCTAAGGAACTACGGAGACTTGATTCCTGATTAATACACAGGATACGTAGGCAACTTGAGATACAACGTCTCAGACTAAGTCTAAACATCACCAACATACCTCATGTTCACATCCTCTATAGTTTTTGTATCTTGAATAGTTTGTCACAGAGATAATACGACCCCGATTTACTTCTAGAAAATTTCCAGCATCGTCAATTGGCGCTAGAATGAGGGCCTTCTACTGGAAACTTTATTACAAGATTTTTGATATTACGATGACCGGGGAAGATTCAATTAAAACCGCCAACCGCACAATCTGGCAGGTGGAGGACCGTCTCGTTAACCTTGTTAACACTATCTCCGAAGGGCCAAACAATCCAATTCTGGAAGTGGGCAAGGACAGTAGCAGGTCTACTGATCCTTCAACGGCTAACAAGAGGCAACGATTCTCCGAAGAAATAATGTATGGCCCAAGGGACCCACTCCCGTTGATAACGAATAATGAAGGACTGATGATCGAAGCAGTAATACACCGGAACATAATAAAACGAATATGTATGGATACAATAAGAGCAGTAACCGTGCTCTATTATTCTGCGTTTCGAGCAATACAGCTAAGAGATTCCGAGCTAACCCCCGTTTCAACTCCGATGTTCGGCTTCGCCAGACCCCCAGTTCATCCCATCGGGATGATTAGTTTAGCCACCACGTTCGGTACGGCATCAAGGGGCAGGACCCTCATGGTGAGTTACGTGGTGGTTAAGGCCTCATTTGCTTATAATTGTTGGAAAGGTGTCCTAAACCCAATCGGGTTGGACCGGATCCGACCGGGTCGGGTCATTTACAGTCTATTTAGTTCATGTAATAACTTTATTATGATTAATAAAAGCACTTATGTTATTATATATTGTTTATCTTCATACTATTTGTTGTATATATATAGTAACGTCCCTAGTATCAATCTGTGATAGAGAAACCATGATAGTGATCATGGTTGATGAGATCTCTAATCACTATAACAAGGTTGGTACTTAAATGTCTCTAGTCTTATGTATTATCAAATGGGACATTGATAGTATAATCAGACTAGCACGTATTGGATGTCTTCTATCTTTTAGAAGATAGAGATAGATCTCGTCTATCGAAGTGTAGGGACACTTGGACTGTACGTGGACGTGTATTAGAGAATGCGTACGTTAGACTGACCCACTTACATTAAGTGTCACACTATGTGGCGGTTGTGTAATTATCCTTTAGACCGGAGTCTTCATGGCATCACGGTGTGGATTGTCATGCTTTGACACTATTGAGATTTCCCCTAGCCACGGGGCGATCATGCGGTAGTGATTGGGTGTGATATTGAAGCATGTGGAGTATACATGATTGGTCGTCCGGGAATCGCGTATCCTATGATTGGGATCGAATATCCGAAATGGCCTTCTTATAAGGAATGTCTAGCTCTCGAGAATCTTTGCAAAGTGGGAGTAAATGTGTTATTCCGAGAGAGCATGATATCCAGATTATAAGATACGATCGTTAATGTATTCACACTCGAGATACGATCGTATGGATATTATTTCAGCGATAGGATTGTAAGTTACACGGTAACTGCTTCACATTAAAGGTAGTAGTCATTGCTTTTGACTCTTCCGATGATTGGGGGTCACGGTGTGTTGCTAGACGCTATCCCGTGATCGTTAGGCATAAATGGCATTTTAGTAAATTGCACTTTGTGTCTACGACCAACATATTCGGAAGCCTATCGGGTCACACACATATGAACATCGAGTCGGATTAAAATGCGGTTATAGTTGATAACCAAATAAGGAAAGTTTATCTCTAGACTATAAAGGTTATAGTGGTAAATTAATATTGTTGTATTTATTTATTATGAATAAATAAAATACAAGATATTAATTATATACAAATTATATTAATTAAAGAATATTCCGAAAGTCAATTAGTTGACTAATGGGGCGCCACTTTTAAGTGTGTAAGATGCACTTGGATTGTGCACTTTAATTAATAAGATTACTGTTGGTCCCTTGGAAAGGCTAACACAAGTTTAGAGGGGGGGGTGAGTAAACTTGTCCCCAAAAACTTATCTTAAGTTATAAAAGCCCCAGGAACTGAGTTTCTCTAAAACTCAAACTGATCTTTAGTTCAGTTTTGTTCCTGTCTCTTAACTTGTGCGGAGTTCAATTAGCTCAACTGAGTGTAAGTCAAAACTGACTTATATTCAGTCTTGTTAACTGGCAGCGGATAAAGTAATAGCCTTTAGTGCAATAGATGTGTAAACAGAAATCTAGACCTTCTATGTATCAGTTTGTGAGGACTCAGTGTCTGATGTTTGCTGAGAGATAATGCACTAAATAAAACAAACACAAATGCGTAAAGTAAATCAACACAAGATTTGTTTATGGAAGTTCCGGGTGGTGTAATCCCGTACATCTCCCCTTCTCCTGTGGTGTAGGAGGTATCACTAGAATAATGAGATAACCGTTACAAAAATTCTAGCACTGTGACAGTCCTTCACGACACCCTGGTTTCACTGTCTACACAAAATGAAGAAAGGTGAGATTGCTCCCTTCATTCTGCATACTGATCTTTCGGAGGTGGAATTGCTCCTTCACCAGCTCACCACAAACACACAGCCCACAGACTGCACCAACTGCTGTAGCAACACCGTAAGAGAAAAGGTAGAATTGCTCTTCTCAAACTATGCACAGCCAACCCTTTTTCACAAAGGTTAGGTTTAGAATTAATCAAGGATTAATTCAGTGAGCTGTCTGGATCTGACTTTGTAGCTCCAAGTTGCCTTCTTTCCCCCTTTGTGGGTTACTGGATCTTTCTTTGAAGTCTTCAAGGCAATTCCGTTGGCTTCCCTTTTTCTGGATATATCTTATCTGATTTTATGGATCTGGATTTGGATCTTTGAATATATGCTTGTAAAGCTCTTTTTCTGATCCTCCTCTTTCTGCTTCAAGTGATTCTCTTGTATATTTATAGGGGTGATGTAACGATCACTAGCTCTTGTAGCCGTTACACTTGTCGTTTTGCCAACGTTCATATGTACGATCTTTTGTCGTATTCTCAGTTTGAATTTAACAAAGCCTTAACTCAGTTTTCTACTCTTCTTCAAAACTAAGTACCTTGTACACCTACTATCTGACTTCAATTGACTAAGTCAGAGTACACCAATCAGTTTCTTCTTTCCTGGTAACTGATAATCTTTGTCCTTAAGATTATTCAGTTATACATGATATATAATTCAGTTTTCAGGTCACCACAGACTTGCCTGAATCCTGATTTATAGTCACGACTTGATCAGCTTTTAACTGAGTTTGCTACCTCAGTTCTTCAATCTTCAACAACTGAGTATGTGTCCCTCAGTTCTTCAGTCTTCTAGATAAGCCAACCGAGTCTGTGTCCCTCAGCGAACTTACCTTCTTCAGTTCTTGCATAACTGAGTTTGAGCCCTCAGTTCTTTAGGTGCATATCTCAGTTTTCTTACTATAACTCAGTTTCCTTGTTGTGACCCAGCTGTTCGCCTAGTTCTTATTCTATTACAATGCTTGTCTGAAATAACCTATACAAGGTTCAGACTCTAGATAGAACTTAATAAATTTATCTCTAGACCATTTCTTGCTTCTTCTTTCATTATGCACTATAACAGTTAGTTACGACTTCATCATCATGGGTTGTAAGTGATTTGTCTAATTTCGTGACGAATCATCTTCAAAACATAAATAATATTTCCAACAATTACCATAATATTAATATAAGATATTAATTGATTTTGCCAAAATAGATTTATGGTAATAAAATAATTATATTTAATACAAGATATTGGCAAAATTAATTTTAATAAAAGAGAGAAATCAATCTAGAAGATTTTCCTTATTTTATTGGGAAAATGTTTTCTTCTCCTACACATATATGGGGCGCCACATCTAGCTATAAATAAGAGGTGGGTGTCAAGCTCTTTTGTACATCACAATTGCAAGAGCTCATAGTTCTTGTGTAAAATAGAGAGCAACCTATAGTGAGTTTGTGAGGGAGGAAAAAGGCTGGTCTAGCAACCGGAGTTTTCCAATAGCAATCCAAGGAGGATTCCGGCAAGGGGTTCGTGTGGATTAGCGATAGAGGCCGGACGCGTGGACGGCTTGCGCACTGAACTACTCTCCGTTGACGGTCAAAACGACGATCTTATAGATCATCTAAGGTATAACCGTCAAACTACTTAACGTGTTTATTGCATTAAACGAAGAACGATCTAGTAAAAGGAAATCAAATTTTAAATTCCGCTGCGTTAAACTAGTGATTTCCTAACAATAATATCATCATGGAGAGGCCATCCATGATCAACCTTTGAGCTGCAATATCCCTAGCTCATGCTAGTATGAAGTTTCCCACCATTAAGGGCTCGGTGGAGGTTAAAGGCGATATGGAAACAGCTAGGAGCTGTTATATATCCACTCTCAACAAAAAATAGACTATACCCCCAGTTCTTATTGAAGAATTGCTCTCGGAGGAGGAGGAAACTTAGTCTTCAGAGGATAAGATAGAAAACGCAAGCTTGTGGGAAGGTCAACCGGATTTAACAGTAGCAATCGGTACTTGGATCCCAAATCGGCAAAAGAAGCTGCTCGTTGATCTGCTTAAATAGTTCAGGGATATATTTGCATGAAAGTCCGAAGATATGTCAGGTCTTTCCCCGGACTTAGCTCCACACAGCTTGAACGTAGACCCAAACAGGAAACCGGTTCAGCAAAGGAAGAGGCACTTCGCCGAAGAGCGGATGTCAGCAATTGAGAAAGAAGTAACCAAGTTGCTTCAAGCGAATGTTATTAAAGAAGTGGTATACCTGGAGTGGTTAGCAAATCTCATCCGTGTCAAGAAGCCTGATGGAAGTTGGAGGATGTGTGTGGACTTCACCTACCTCAACAAAGCATGCCCTAAAGACTGTTATGATCTTCCTAAGATCGATCGTCTCGTGGAATCAACTGTGGGATTTGAGGTGTTTGCTTTCCAAAACGTGTATAAAGGACATCACCAAATTGCCATAGATCCCCAAGACGCGAAGAAAACATCATTTATTACAGAGCTTGGTACATAGTGTTATATTACCATACCTATTGGCTTGAAGAATATAGGCGCCACCTATCAGCAATCCATGAATAAGATCTTTAGCAAGCAGATCGACAGATGTATGAAGGTGTATGTAGACAAACTCCTGATCAAGAGCAGGTCTCTTGATCAGAACCTGTTTGACGTCAGAGAAATATTTGAGGTGTTAAGGCAAACTAAAATGAAGCTTAACCCTAAGAAGTGTACATTTGGGGTCAGATCGGGCAAGTTCCTAGGATATATGATATCGAATGAGGGAATCAAAGCCAACCCGGACAAAATAGATGCACTAAGGACCATGCCTCCTCCAAAAAGTATAAAAGAATTTCAATGATTGACAGGGCGAATATCATCCTTAAACATGTTTTTATCTAGGTCGGCACAACGGGCCCTACCATGTTTCAAGATTCTCAGAAGGCAAGTCCATTCCAGTGGAATGAGGAGTGCCAGAAAGCCTTTGATGACCTAAAATCTTACCTGTCTAAACTACCAACTTTGACATCGCCACAGGAAGGAGAGACTTTGTCCATGTATCTAGTAGCCTGTGAAGAAGCATTGAGCGCAGTTCTAGTCAAGGACCAAGGCAACGTACAGAGACTCGTGTTTTATGTGAGCAAAGCACTGCACGTACCAAAGGTTAGATATTCAAATGCAGAAAAGCTGGTACTAGCCTTGGTGCACGCTTCCATAAAGTTGAGAACTTATTTTCAAGCCCATCCGATAATCGATAACTGATCAGCCACCTCGGCAGATACTGGCGCGCCCTGACACGTCAAGGCGATTGGCAAAGTGGGTGGTAGAATTGACAGAGTATGACATGGACTTCAGTCCCCGAAATGCAGTAAAGACTCAAGCCTTAGCTGATTTTTTAGCAGGGGGGATAGAGACTAAGATCGACCAAGGTCGGCCGAGCTGCGAGCAGTGGGCCCTATACGTTGTTGGGGTGTCTAGCAAAGTAGGATCAGGAGTAGGTCTCATGTTGATCAGTCCTAAAGGGGAGGAAATCCCTTAGCTTTACGCTTCCGTTTTCAAGCTACAAATAACGAATCCGAATAAAAAGCCCTAAATTACTAAGGTCCGTCTGGCCGTGAAGCCTGGCGCGAAAAATTTGCAAGTTTGTAGTGACTCTCAGTTGGTCGTCAACCACGTCAAAGGAAACTACGAAGCAAATGAAAAACCCATGAGGAAGTACTTAGCCGTAGTCCAAACCTTGCTAAAAGACTTCTACACTGTCCAAATCGAGCAAATCCCATATCTCATAATAGACGAGCAGACGCCCTCTCCAAGTTGGCTTCAAAATTTCTTTCTGATAAGAAAGTGCTGATCGAACTGTTGAAAGAAAGAAGTTATGACCAGCAAGCTGTGCAACCCATCACACAGAAATACACTTGGATGGATCCTATTTGTGTTTCATGAAAATCCTCTCGTTGTTCTTATCTCTTGAGTTAGCGGTCAATTGTTGTTGTACAGTTGGCAATGAATTTTAGCTTGTAATAATTGAAGATCTTCATCATGTGAAAATGGTAAAAGGGTGACATTCATCTGAGTTCTTGTGCTTACAGTTTGTCTCTCTCTCCTTCAAGTTCTTGTATAATTCATAGTAAAAACATATGCACACGCACACACTCTTCACTCTGCCTGTGTGGATATTTGTCTGGTGAAGGGATGGAGGGAATAAGTGTCTTTCAATAGTATGGTATAATATATGCAGCACTGCAATTCAAAATAGGAAAAACCGAAGGAACTGTTACAATGAATACAATTTTTTATCAACTCCATGGCTTGAAACACCATTAATTAGGGGAAAAATGAAGTTTTTTAGACTTTTCCGATCGGCCATTGGATTTTCCGACCGGCATCCATACAAACGTCAGTACATATGACAACCGTGTGTATAATAAATGTCGAATTGTGACATTTTGTTGCCCTGAACTGAATAATTCCTTGCTGCTATAATGCCACCAACTCTGACGTTGGAACCAAAAACAAACGTCACATTGTTCGACGTTACTGACTCCAGAACTAATGATTTTTTGTTTGTTAAACGGCAGTCTTTGGGACATCGGTATTTGCAAAGCAACGTCAGATTTGTAGACGTCGGTTCAAAAATGTTGCAATTCGTCAGCTTAACTGACGTTTAATGTGTAATTCTGACGTCTCCCTGGGTGACGTTTATAGCCCAACACTGAAAATACTCGTGTGTTTTTGCATCATCCAAACATGATACAAACAATCACCCAAACACAAATATACAATCAAAATGTAATACAAATCAAAAATCATAAAAACAACTTAATTCAAACGATTAATCCAAACTTAAATACAACGTAATACAATGAAAATGTGAAACTGATCCAGACATATTCCCAAAAGTAATTCAAAAGTAATCTAAACAAAATAAGTAACAATGATCCAAAAGTAATCCAGAAGAGTTTTAATGGAACCGTTTTTAAGATCTTGGACGTCTGATAAACCCTATATTAAACACGACATGATTATCTGTTGGTTGATCAACGACTTCGAAGCTGCATGTATCTCCAACACTGAGATTATTCTCACTAAGGAAGTCATTCAACCCGCTTAAATGAACTTGTTGATAGTGTCCAACAGAGGCTACAATTCTAGCAGGCCATGATTCTCCTGTGGCATCGTAGCTCCACAGTCTTGTTTCGCAACATGTCGTTTGTTCTAGAAAATGGTATTGGAATATTCTACCAATCACAAATAAATTTAAATAGTGTTAAAAAGTGCAATGAGGAAAAAGACAAAACAAGAAAACAACTAAAAATATTTTAACATATCTTACCACATAACCATGTGAAAATGCCCAGTCTGCCAGCGTCGTCTCAAAACGGGGATTTTCGTTATCACCTACATCATCATCCGCATCATCACTTTCGGAATCGGAAAAAGTCTTCTCACATGAAGTGTCATAAAAAACTATTGTATTGAAATTGAAATTCACACTATGTTCAAACACAATGAAATCATGCTGATGCAAATCATGAGCCGCTACATATGCTTCCCAACCGGCTCCACAAAAACGAAGAGAATCATCGTTGGTCTCTTCGACCCTCACTACCCATCCCCCTAAGCGGCTTCTAAGAACCCCCAAATTTGTGTTCCGCAACGTGGGGTCTAATCTACGAATGAATGGTCGAGGTAGTTTCTATGAGGAAAAAGACATAACATTACTTCATTGTGATATGAGCGATAAAAATGTAACTTAATTAATAATCACCTACCAAACTTGTTTGGAAACCGGGCATCATAACTTTGAAGAAACGCCGATCCATTTTCCTTCATTGTATATTAAAAAAGGAATAAGGAATCGAATATGAATAAAAATCAGTCCGTATGCTATTCCAAAATAAGACAACATAGATACTCAAGCCAGATATAACCAATCACATAAGACAGAACTAGTACCTTCATCCATACTACATACCTGAAGTTCTTGTACGATCAACTAGTGTTGTTTTAATACCTGAAGTTCTTCTACTGTGAGTTAGACTCCCAGTTTTCAAAGTGAGGGGGACATCGCCTTTTTACGTAGATAATGGCTAGCCTGAATCAGTCCATTAAGAAATGAATATCCTTTAACATATCAACTTATGGGAGATATTAACAAATGGATATCTTTGGTCATTTCATAATGGAACTAATTCAGGTAAGCCAATCTACAAAAACAGCAAAAGATCCCAATGCTTTGTAAGAGATCCCATCTGTTAAAGCAAAGCGATCTTACGGCATATTATCGGGTCCACACAACACACATCATGGGCAAAACACATCTAAGTACATTTAACTAACACACTTGCATTGCCAAAATTAGATTTTAAGACCCATATTATGAGTAAAAATGAAATGTACTTTTCATTTTAACTCACTTGGCCAAAATTCATAGTTGGGAGTACATTAATTCATAGTTGGTGGATAGTTGTTTACAAAGTCAAGCAACACACTAATTCAAAGTTGTTATGTGCACATTAAGTATGCCAATATAATGAATTTTAGCACATAACGTCAAGAAATATGACATTCCTTTAACACAATAATGTCAAACTCGATGACGTTTTTATTATCATAAAACGCCACTCAAGATGACGTTACCAATAACGTCAGTGACTTTGTCGTTTTGAAGTAAGGTAAACGTCACATGAACTGACAAAGGAACATGTTACTCCTAGTGGGCCTGTATGACTTTAACGTCAGCCATATTGACGTTTTATCTATATCGAAACGTCATTGTGGCTGACATTTTAAGCACCGGTCATCTTCCCCAAACCTCCGATCGGAAAACGGCCAGTTAATCGAAAAACACAAAATATTCCTCCGATTTCAAACCAATTTCAACCAACAACTAATACACATTACAATGAAACAAACGAATACAACGAATTCACATTGCAATACACATTTGTTTTCGACGGAAAATCGAAACCCACATCAAGCTAAAATGTCACATTTGTACCAAATTACTACCAAAATGCAAACAAAACAAGATACTTACGTGATTTGGTTTAAAGTAATGTTGTTCTTAGCTTGATTCTTGTGACCAACGCTTCCCTTGCGGTTTTCTGGTGAGATTATATATTCTGGAGATATTTCCGGCTATATTCTTAGGGTAATGTGTGTTGGTTTGGTCGAAATGAAAAATAAAAGAGAAGTAATGTGTATAAAGGGGTAGGAGGAAGTTAAAAGGATTAAAGTGTGTTAGTTTGTATTTTTTAAAACATGAAGGACTAAAATGTATAGGTTTTAAAAGTTATTAAAATAAAGGATGTCATTAGTGATTTCGTGATAGTATTGAAATAAATGAAAAATAATAACAAAAAAAGGTGTCATTAGTGATTTCGTGGTGCCGATAGAACCCGTCTAATTTTTTATCACATAATATATTTTTATCGTGTGTGACATATTAGAAATAAAATGTATTAATGCACGTACTTGTTAAAATTTACCCAATAATATACCAGCAGCATTTCCGATCGGTATTATTTCAAAGGAGCGGTTCTTGTGTAGTGTCTCTACAGGGTGTGGAGATACGTGTGGAGACATACACACCACACAGTATCATTCTGTCTTTAAACTATGTGATTCTGATCGTTTCACCCGTCAATTCATTTAGCTACTAAACGATAAACTCGCAGTAGTAGTTGCTTGAAATAAAAGAGCGGAAAAAGGAATGAAGCCACCACTCCACTCCACTCTATCTTCCTGCTCCTTTAACTACCAAGCTGTTCTAAACATCAAGCCCGGAAGGCGATGGGTGATCCCATAAGCTCCCAAGTGAAGGTTACATCAATATTTGTGTACCCAATCAAATCTTGCCGTGGAATTTCTCTTTCTCAAGCACCCCTTTCTTCCACCGGTAGGTACCAATTCACTATCTTTTTCCCCCTCAGTCCTTCCTTAGTTTCTGATTTCATTATTTGGTGTCAAAGACTTCTGATTTTCCTTTTTTTTTTTGGGAGATCATGCACTCATTGTGCCCTTTTCCGCTGGTACCGCTTGTTTGGCCGATCATAATCGGAACTTACTGAAACCAGAAGTGTTGTTTCAGAGCTGTACTTATTAAGCTGATTATACTTTTGCATAAAGATTTTTGCTGAAAACCTGTTGAAGCCCTAATATGATGATTGGTACATACTACATAGTTGAATTGCAAGCGGGTCTGGATTTTCAATTTTCATTTTTTGAACCTTGTGAACCATTTCAATCTTTTATCTGAACTTTAATCATAATTTTAGCAGAACATTATTGTTTCTTCCCAATATTGGTTTATTTCTTTAATCCGCTACATGCTTAGTTGATAAACTTAGCTTCCTATTTTTATCATTATGCAATTGTGACTCCTTTTAATCTGCCACTTTTGGTTTTCCTAGAGTGTGCTGATAACGCCAGTTATAACTAGTGGCACTATCAGGTTATCTGAACATTCATATTCGAGTAGCTTGAAATTGTACCCTGGAAAAAGTTAGCCTGCTTTATTTGGCTAGATTTGTTTTTCGCTACGCCTGCTATGGGCTGTTATATTTGTCATTGGGAACAACTCAATTTTTTATGAGCTAAATTCATGTGCAGGTTTTCGCTGGGATCGGAAATGGTTGATTGTAAACTCCAAAGGGAGGGCTTACACACAAAGGGTTGAACCTAAACTTGCTTTAGTTGAAGTAGAATTACCAAAGGAAGCATTTTTTGATGATTGGGAGCCCAATAGGAATTCATATTTGGGTAAAAGGCTTTGCATTTATACAAGATTTATTGAACTTTCGATGGGTGGTGTTCTTTTATGTTTTCAAGTTTCGTGTCTTTATTTTGTAATAAAGAAATGTGAAAGGTGTATCCCATAGCCTTAGGAATACTTCTCCCTGTGGATATCAACATAGGATGTGAGGGAAGGCCCACCTTTCCCTGTGCAGGGGAGAGACAAGTGGTGTTCCTTTTAACATTTTCTTAAAAGGGTTCTTAGGAGCATATGGGTAGAGTGGTTTTGGTGGATTATCTTTTTCTTTTCCAATTTACTCAATTTCAACATTCAAGTGATTAAAGCTATGCTCTGATACAGTTATAAGGGCCCCTGGTATGGATGCTCTAAAGGTTCCATTAAGCAAGCCATCTGAAATAGCTGATGGTGTCTCTGTCTGGGAGTGGTCTGGTTCTGCTTTTGATGAAGGAGATGAAGCATCAACCTGGTTCTCCAATTATATTGGGAAGCCAAGCCGATTAGTGCGTTTTAATGAAGGTAGCTTGTGGTTTTTAAAGTTGCTTATGCTTTAACTCTACGAAAAACCTTTTGTTTTGATTACAAGATTATCTTCAAGTTTAATAAAACCCTGCTAGTGTTTTCCATCTCAGAAAGATTACTTTTTGTAGCTTTGTTGTCTGAATTTCATGTTACTTTATCAGTTAGCGGAAATGCTTGATGTTCTTGCGGAAACTTTTAGGACTCACAAAAAATAAAGAATTCATATCGTTTCCCGGGAACTGTGCAGTGTCGGAACTAAGGCCTGTGGATCCAGATTATGCTCCTGGATATAAAGTGATGTTTTCTGACGGGTTTCCATTCCTCATAATATCACAGGTTGGTCCATTTTGTTTGCAAGGTATATACTATGATAGTTTCACACTTTCACTAACAAACTGCTGGCCATGACTTTGTACTATATGTTTTACAGGGATCATTGGATTCATTAAACGCCCTTTTGAAGGTTCCCCTCCCAATCAATCGTTTTAGGCCCAAGTATATACACCGTTATCCTATTTTATTCATTGTGTTGAAAGAACAGAAAGCTCACTCTTATTATACTGTTGCATGAACCTTGCAGTTGTGCTTTCTAATATTTGGAGTTTGGCAATTCTTGCCAAATCCTTTTAATATGTTTCAGCAAGTTCATGACTACATTCAGCTTAAAGATTTCTAACATATATAATTATTTTTTCTTCTTTATTTGTGTAGTATTGTTGTTGACGGGTGTGAACCATATTCAGAGGACTTATGGAAGGAGTTAAAAATAAACAACTTAACATTCCATGGAGTAAAATTATGCGCCCGATGTAAGGTAAAACGCTCATCTCACCCGTTGCTTCTTCCTTGAATACTCGCTTGATTCCTTGTCAATACATCTGCTGGGGCCAGAGATTCCCAAAATCTCGTGCTAAGTGATTGACTTTATAGATCTTCATTCTGCAAATGATTCTCTTTTCATCCAACCTTCGTTTTGGATTTTGAAATATGTGCTGACTGAAACCAAGAGCTGGATGAGCTTTGGCACAACGATAAAGACTCTTGTCATATGACTCTATGTTCGGGGTTCAAGCCTTGGAAACAACTAACTAAAAGAAGTACGAGAGAAAAAAGTATAATATGAAAGTGCGTACATTAAGCCTGAATAACATGATTTCTCCCACATACTAAAGTTTATGATGTACTAAAGAAATAATCTTGAGAAGTACCTATGGGGGCAAACTCAAGCTGATTTGAGTGTTTCTGGTATAACCCGTTATCTATTTCCAGGTCCCCACTATTGATCAAGAAACTGCCGTTTTCGGACCAGAACCAACTGAGACTCTCAAGAAGTTCCGTTCTGATGCTGTGTTGTGCCCCAATAAGAAGGGGGCACAGGTAAATACATCAAATTAAAAAAAAAGTATATATATAATATATTCTTGATGGTTGTTTTACTAAGAGAAATTCGTTGCAGGTATATTTTGGGCAAAACTTAGTTTGTACAGGCACTATCACCCAAGATAAGGGAAAAATGATCCAGGTTGGAGATCCTGTTATTGTTCTTAAGACGGTGTCTTCTGCTGCTGATGCTGCGGCATAGCCATACTATTCTGTACCCAAAATTAATATATCCTTTCTGTATGTGTGTATGCAGATGTACTTATAGCAAAATAGTTTTCTGTTCCCTGGATTTGGCAATTGTTTTCTGTTCCCTGGGTGATTTGTTAATGTTGTTATTTGAAGTGATAACGTGTTGACATGAAAATCTCTCTTACACGTCGTGGTAGGTTTCAATCAGCCAATGCTTATGTAAAAAATATCGCTTTTGTGTAGACACATTACATTATGTAATCTTCGTGTTATTTTAGACATGAGCGATTTACATATTTTCTTCTCATCGTACCAAGTACAGATTTGGCTCGACTCTTATTTATCATCAATGATTATGTAAATTTCTATGTTTTCATTATCCATGTTTGCCATATCTTCATGTGAACCTCATTACAAGACCAAGCGATTGGCCTCTTCAAACCTAGAAATTGACTTGAATGTCTAAGTGTTTTTTTAAAAACATTAGGTCATCTGAAGCTTGTTAATTGTTGCATGTTTCAACAAGTAGCCATAAACTCAGCTATTTCCAGACAACACAATAAGTAAATGCCCCAATACAAGAATCAACATCACATTTTCTAAGATTTGAGAAATATGAAAAGTTTGACTTGTTATAAACATTATCAACAAGTCTGTAGCTTACTGCGTTTTTCCTGTTTCCCAACCGTTCTTGAGATGGCTTAACAAGAAGGGCATTGAAGTTGGTCTAGTTAGCAACACAGAATATGGTAATCCGGGTGTAATTCTTCATGCGTCGGGATCGAATCAGGTAAGTTTCTGCTTCACATTTTGCTTTTGCAATGGCATATGTCTCAAGTGTATGTTGCTATGGTTTCAGGGATCCAAATGGGATTTCAGTGTGTTTTCTGGTATTGAAGGAGTTGAGAAGCCAAACGATCCAAGGATATATGAAATTGCTTTGGAAGTATCGTGCTTGAAGAAGCCTTACATATTTGAGACAACATGTGAAAAGATTTTGTGCCTACCAAGACTGTTGGTATGCATGCTTTACTGTTAGACACAGATTTAAGGTTCTTGATGATCAGAATTGGAGAGAAATTGAGCATTGGCTTACTTCTTAACAGTAATCACTCTTAACTCACACTCGGGGGCGGCGCCACCTTGTTGAATTTGGGTCCCCAAAATTTAAAAAAAAAAGAAGAAAAATTATGTATTTTTTACACTATTTAAAAAATTTATGTACCAAAATCTACTTACTGACCCGCTAAAATTTTCAAACACGGACCCTTGACCCTTGACCCATATTTATACACATGTTTTTCATATAATGCATTAGAAACTTGTAATACGATGTGTCGTCCCGATCCGTGACCCGTATCAAACAACTTCTGCAGCCAACCCCTGCTCACACTTAATTTAGCTAAATCTCATTTTCTGTTACTTGAGTTCTCTCTCCCCCCTAGATGCAATCCTTTCCGATTTAGCACACAACACTTAAAAACTTTGTGTTTGATCTTTCTGATGGTACAGTTAAGCAAGGAAAACAACTGGGAGAATATGGAAAAGGAATGCCACATGGGATATCAGATGCAATGTCAAAGGAATCAAATTGCTTCGGTGCTTGTAACAGGTTCGTCTTCACTAAAAGCCTTAAAGTCTAATGGTTGAGCAGCATTTTCTTCTTCTATTACTTGCATCTGTGTAACTATATTAAAAAAACAAAAAAAGTTAAATCAGGTTCTTAGTCAGCTTTCTTATTAATCTTTTCTTAGATTTATTAGTGTTTTATTGATTGTTTATTAGTCCTAATTATTGTATAAATTAGTGGCTGAGCCTTTCCTACTTTCTTGTAGCTTTTTAGCAAGTGGAACACTGTCCAACTAGCCGTTGGAACAGTGTCCACTGCTTTTTGCTTTCTAGCCGTTGAGCATCCACTCTATAAATAGAAGTGGAATGTCTCCTAAAATGTAATGAGCTTCTATTCTAAATAATAAGAATACTTTTTCTCATTGCTTTAATTCTTACATGGTATCAGAGCCTTAGGTTCTCTTTCACTCCTTTTTTTCGAAAAAATTCAAAATCTCCTCTCTTTCCTTTATGGCTGCATCTACTGCCACAAGTGCTACTGAGATGAATAATTCTGAAACTCCCATTATCTCTGGGGAGTTACAGAATGTTCAAGCAGTGTATAGGCTCAATGGGAAGAACTACCTCAAGTGGTCCCAATTTGTCAGAACTTATTTGAAGGGAAGGGGGAAAATAAGTCATCTTCTTGGTTCTGGTCCTTCTCCTTCTGATCCCAAATACTCCAGCTGGGACGAAAAAGATTCCATGGTGATGTCCTGGCTATGGAGCTCGATGATTCCAGAAATCAGTGATACCTGTATGTTCTTTGAATCTGCTAAAGCTATTTGGGATCATGTCAAACAAACCTACTCTAAGGTAAATGATGCTGCCCAAATCTATGAGATAAGAGTAAAGATTCAAAATACTAAACAAGGTAACAAATCTATCATTGAATACTCTGGCCTTCTCCAAGTTCTGTGGCAAGAACTTGATCATTATCAATGCATCAAAATGAAAGATATTGATGATGCTGCTACTTTAAGAGGAATGATGGAAAAAGAGAGGGTCTTTGCCTTTCTTACTGGTTTGAATCAGGATTTTGATCCTGTCAGGGTTCAAATTCTAGGGAAGGAAGACCTTCCTTCTTTAAGTGAAACCATCTCTATTGTTAGAACTGAAGAAAGTAGGAGAAGTGTCATGATTGACACCAATCCTACAGAAAGTTCAGAAAGTTCTGCTCTAATAGCTGGACAAAAGAATCAAGGATATCCTAAGACTAATGAGTCAACAGGATATCCAGAAAAGAAGTTCCTCCTCAAAGGGAGAATGTTAAATCTGACAGAGACAATCTGTTTTGCTCTCATTGCAAAAAAAGCAGACACACTAAGGAGTTTTGTTGGAAGTTGCATGGGAGACCAGGCAAAAACAATGCCCTGGCACATGCTGTTAACTCCAATAAATCTGACAGCAATTCTCAAAGGGCAGATCATGCTCCTACTGGTCAAAACTCTTCTCTTGGTCAATCTGAGATTGAGAAATTGAGGAAGTTCCTAGATACCTTGGAAAATCCATCCTCTTCTATGGTTTTTTCAGGTATGGCCTCCCTCAATCTCTTAAATCAAGGGGTTACTAAGGGTTGGGTGGTTGACTCTGGAGCTACTGATCATATGACACCTTTTATTGAGTCATTCACTGAGTATATTCCCTGTGATACTAGCAAATACATCACTGTGGCTAATGGTGTCTCAGTCAAAATTGCTGGTACAGGGAATGTAACCTTGAATGAGTCAGTAGTGTTAAAAAATGTTCTTCATGTACCTGAATTGGCTGCAAACCTGGTATCTGTCAAGAGATTGACATCTGACTCTAATTGTTATGTTTTATTCTTGACTAATTACTGTGTGATTCAGGAGTTAACAACAATGATGAGGATTGGTCTTGCTAGAAGTAAGGGTGGACTCTACTATGTTAAAGATCAGAAGGAAGACAAGGAAGTTTTTGAGCAATTATCTATGTTCTCTAAGACTAACAGTGATAAAATCATGCTGTATCATAGGAGACTAGGACATCCATCATTTCAAATTTTAAAGCATTTGTTTCCTAGTCTTTGTAAGGGTTCAAATGTTGGTAAATTTAAATGTAATGAATGTGAGTTTGCTAAACATCAAAGAGTTCATTATCCTGCCTTATCTAACTTATCTCTTAATCCTTTTGATCTTATTCATAGTGACATATGGGGCCCCTCCACTGTTCCAAATGTGAATGGTGCCCACTGGTTTGTGACCTTTATTGATGATTGCACTAGAACAACTTGGATATACTTGCTGAAAAACAAGTCTGACTTATCCAATGTGTTTCCTGTTTTTTATAATATGGTCTTAACCCAATTTGATATTAAGATCAAAAGGTTAAGATCTGATAATGCAAGGGACTACTTTAACAAATCTCTAAGTCCTTATATGGAGGAAAAAGGGATTATACATGAGTCCTCCTGTATTCACACCCCCCAACAGAATGGGGTGGCTGAAAGAAAGAACAGACATTTATTGGAAACTGCTAGAGATCTTCTGTTTCAAATGAATGTACCTAAATGCTATTGGGGTGAGGCAGTCTTAACTGCTGCTCATCTTATCAATAGGTTACCCACTAAAGTATTGGAAAAGAAGAGTCCTATTCAGACTCTAACAGCTACCTTTCCATCCTTTTTGATGTCTGAGGGTGTACCACCAAGGGTCTTTGGATGTGAAGTTTTCACTCACATACATTCTCCCAACAGAGGGAAGCTTGATCCCAGAGCTCTAAGGTGCATCTTCATTGGGTATTCTAACACTCAGAAAGGGTATAAGTGTTATCACCCATCTACTAAGAAATACATCATCTCTAGGGATGTGACTTTCTATGAAATGAATCCTTACTACAGTGATAAGTCCCTAATTCAGGGGGGGATGCCCACAACAGATAATGAGAAAGACATGTATCTTCTTGATATGCCTTCTATATCAGTAGAAGATAATGACCATGTTCCTAGCAATAATACTCAAATATCTCCTAATGTAATATCCAATGAGGATACTACTGAAAAGGAGCCCATTATTTATACTAGAAAAAACTGGAAAAGGTTACAAGATATTGTTCCTATAGAAGAAGATATGGTTACTGAATCTGCCTCCAATATGGAGGGACCGTCAGAGTCCATTCTTCCTATAGACGAACAAACTACCTCTAGTTCTTCTAAACCTGATAGTGGCAATGCAAGTCCTGAAGACTTGCCTATTGCTAAAAGGAAAAATGTGAGGGCTTGCACCCTTCATCCCCTATACCCTATGAAGAACTTCCTGTCATATCACAGGATATCAAAAAATCAGAAGAAGTTCATGAAAAATCTGTTAGACAGTCCCACACCAAGAGGATTGTCTGAAGCTTTAATGGATGAAAAATGGGTTAATGCCATGAAAAAGGAAATGAAAGCCCTTGAAAAAAACAAAACTTGGGATCTTGTTGATCTTCCAAGAGGGGCAAAGACTGTGGGATGTAGATGGGTTTATACCATCAAGTATAAGTCTGATGGGACAATTGAAAGATATAAAGCCAGATTAGTGGCTAAAGGTTATACACAAACACATGGCATAGACTACTTTGATACCTTTGCTCCTGTGGCAAAGATGAATACAGTCAAGATTTTGCTATCAATGGCTGCAAATCTGGACTGGAAATTACATCAATATGATGTGAAAAATGCCTTTCTCCAAGGAGATCTGGAGGAAACCATCTTTATGGATATACCTCCAGGTTTCCAGATTGAAAAAGGGAAAGTATGTAAGCTGAAAAAGGCACTTTATGGACTAAAGCAGTCCCCCAAGGCTTGGTTTGGAAGGTTCACTAAGGCTATGGTGAGTCTTGGCTATAAACAAAGCCAAGGGGATCATACCCTGTTTATCAAATTAAATTCACAAGGGAAAAATTCCATTCTCTTGGTTTATGTAGATTGAAGGAAATACAAAGTTGAAAGGCTTCCTATGTTCTGAATTTGATATCAAAGAACTAGGGAAGCTAAAATACTTCCTAGGTATTGAAGTTATGTATTCTGAACAAGGGATCTTTATCTCCCAACAGAAATACATTCTGGATTTACTGAAGGATTGTGGCAAAACAGGGTGCAAACCAATGAAAACTCCTATTGATTACACCCATGGGACCAGTCTTGCACCTAAAGATGAAGAAGTGGACAAAGGAGCCTATCAAAGGCTAGTGGGAAGGTTGATATATCTATCTCACACTAGGCCTGATATAGCCTTTGCTGTCAATATTGTGAGTAGGTATATGCACTCCCCAAAGAAGTGCCATCAAAATGCTGCTGAGAGGATTGTCTACTACCTCAAAAGTTGTCCAGGAAAGGGGGTTCTCTTCAAGAAAAATGACCACAGAGGTTTGGAGGCCTACACAGACTCTGATTATGCTGGCTGTATTGATGATAGGAGATCTACATCTGGCCATTGTGTGTTCTTGTTTGGTAATCCTGTTGTATGGAGGAGTAAAAAACAAGGGGTGGTGTCTAGATCAAGTGCTGAAGCAGAGTTTAGAGCCCTAGCTATTGGTGTCTGTGAACTTCTATGGTTAAAAATCATCCTGGATGACCTGAAAATTCAGAGGCAAACACCTATGGTGCTACATTGTGATAACCAATCTGCTATGGATATTTCACTCAACCCTGTTCAACATGACAGAACAAAACATGTTGAGGTGGATAGACATTTTATCAAGGAAAAGCTGGACAGTGGCCTCATCAAGCTCAAGTTTGTCAACTCTCAAGATCAAATTGCTGATATCCTAACTAAAGGGCTGCCTAAGAAATCCTTTGATTATCTTCTTAGCAAGCTGGGAATGATTGACATACATTCACCAGCTTGAGGGGGAGTGTTAAATCAGGTTCTTAGTCAGCTTTCTTATTAATCTTTTATTAGATTTATTAGTGTTTTATTGATTGTTTATTAGTCCTAATTATTGTATAAATTAGTGGCTGAGCCTTTCCTACTTTCTTGTAGCTTTTTAGCAAGTGGAACACTGTCCAACTAGCCGTTGGAACAGTGTCCACTGCTTTTTGCTTTCTAGCCGTTGAGCATCCACTCTATAAATAGAAGTGGAATGTCTCCTAAAATGTAATGAGCTTCTATTCTAAATAATAAGAATACTTTTTCTCATTGCTTTAATTCTTACAAAAAATAATAATAAAAAATGCAGTTTTGCTAGGTTTATCAACAGAGAAAAAAGTTCACGTTAGTTTATTTTGAAGATGAACCCATTTGAAGAGCCACCAATGATGCATAGAAACCATTTTGGATGTTGACAAGATCCTCATGCTTTCCTTCTTCAACAATCACTCCTTCTTTTAGTACTGCAATCAAATCTGCCCTCTTTATTGTTGACAGCCTGTGTGCCACTACAATAGTAGTTCGTCCATTCGTTACAGTGTCCAGTGAATCTTGAATAACTCTTTCTGATTCTGTATCAAGAGCACTAGTTGCCTCGTCTAGTAATATTATCTTTGGACTCCTTAGTATGACTCGTGCAATAGCCACACGTTGCTTTTGTCCACCTGACAATTGAAGTCCTCTTTCCCCTACTATAGTATCATATCCCTGTTTTCCAATAACCAGGGAAAGATTAAAAAAAAATACTGTTCAGTAAATTGTGATATGATTGAGAAATCCACTGATAAAGTTGTTTTTTTTTTTTAAAAACCTTTTGCAATCCACTGATAAAGTTATGAGCATTTGCTAATTCAGCAGCTTCAGTGATTTCTGCTTCTGTTGTTGCATTTCTGCCATTTCCATAAGCTATGTTTGCTCGGATTGTATCGTTAAACAAGACAGGATCTTGGCTCACTAACCCCATTTGCCTCCTTAGCCACTTCAACTGAAACTTTTGGATTTCTTCCCCATCAAGCGTAATATGACCGCCGTCAGGATTATAAAACCGTTGCAACAATGAGATCACTGTTGATTTCCCACTTCCACTCTCTCCCACTAAAGCTACCATCTTGAACAGTTTTTGCAATATAATTTGTTAGCAGTAGGAAAAAACAAAACAACTCTGATTAAAAAAGTTATAAAGTTCACACCTTTCCGCTATGAATGGTTAGGCAGAGATCTTGAAAAATGTACACATCAGGCCTAGAAGGGTATCTAAACCTCACATGTTGTATGTTTATTTCTCCTTTCAAATCTACAAGAGTAATTCCTGACTCATCACTAGGGTCGATGATTGATTTTCGATCAAGAATATCAAATATGGATGCAATGCCACTCTTAGCTTTGCTTGAATCTGGTGCGATTGAGCTTAATTCCGAAACTCCAGTGGCTGCCATCATTATGGCAAAGAACACCTGCCAGCCAGCCAATTAGTACAAGATAAATCATAGTTTATGAATACGCCTCCAATTTTATACAGGACACAAAGGTAAGTACCAATATCTTTTAATTTCAAGAATCTGATTTACATCTTGTTTAGACATTGTCTACTATGAACTGGTAGTTTTGCATCAATTTTTTTTGTTGAACAAAACCGTAACAGCTTACTCGGAATACGTCTGAGAAAGTTATGTTGCCACTTTTGACAAGCAGAGCTCCTGCATAATAAATGAGGGCTATGACCAAAAGTAAAATTGCTGAAGATACACCAAAGCCTATCCCACTAATCAATCCTTGCCTCATTCCACTTTTTATTGGTCCTTTGCACTTCATTTTGTACATTTCCATCACCTTTTCTTCAGCACAGAATGAAGCAACAGTACGGATATTCCCAATTGCATCATTCGCGACTTGACTGGCAGACTCATACATTATCTGAAAATAAGCTAAAATAGCTTTAGCTTAGAACACTAACATAAAAAAGGTTGTGAAAAAATCAGTATCATTTGCAGAAAAAGATTATATTTGACATTCATTTCATTGTGTGGATTCTATTTCTTATATATTTAAGGATGCTATGTTTTTCGAAGAGGGTTCATTGTATAACATTAGTTTCTGACACAGAGTTAATAAAAGCAAAAACCTTTGCATCTGCACTGAACCCTTTCAAGAACTTGCTTTGTGCATAGACATTCAGTCCCAACAGTGGTACCATAGCTATGATAATCAGGGTCAATTGCCAACTTGCAAGAAAGGCAAAAAACAGAGCAGTAATCACAGATGAAGCAATCTGAACGATACGGGCTAGTGCATCTCCAATAAATGCTCGTAATGTAACTACATCTGTTGACAGCCTTGCACCAACAATTCCAGTTGAATGTTGAGGGTCATCAAACCAACCAATCTCCATGTGAACCACCTTCTCAAAACACGTTGATCTGATCCTCTTTATTAGCTTAGATCCAGCCACACCAAAAAGCAAACTTGCAACCGGGGATACTAGCAATGATGATACTCCAAGAGCAACAAATGCTAGTGCCCAAAACCTAATGTTGTTTTCTAATTCATGCGGTGGTTGATAAAACGTTTTTATGACGAGAGATAACAGGACACCGAAAACAGGCAGTATTGCACCATTCAATATAGACACTACAGCTCCCAAAAGTAAAACAGGGACCTCCGGTTTGTTGAGATATGCAACACGAAGCATTGAGACGTCTGGAGGTTTCTTCATTCCTCCTGGAGAATTTATCTCGTTTTGTGTGTTAGGTACTTCAACCTCACCGACTTCCTTGGCACCAGACACAGAAGCAGAATACTCGTGTTTGATGTTTGAAGGTATTGTGTTATTAACTGCATGGTGATGTGACATTCTTTCACTTTTATCACTACTTTGTTCTGTTACTTCACTTAAATCTTGTAAGCTCACGAGCTTTCTGTAAGCTCCGTCATAGTTTTTGAGTAATTCTGAATGCGTACCTGGAAAACGAAAAAAAGAAAGAAATAAATGAGAAATTGCTCTTCAGTGCCCCACATATCAGACAGGAAAAAAACAACTTGAAGATTTAAAGCACAATAACTGAAGCTACCTTTCTCAACTAGGATTCCGTTACGAAGGACCGCAATCATATCAACATGTCTTACTGTGTTCATACGATGTGCCACTATTACAGTTGTTCTACCAGCCATGATATTGTCTAGTGCATCTTGCACAACTCTTTCTGATTCTGCATCCAATGCACTAGTAGCTTCATCCAGAAGCAATATTTTTGGATCTTTTAGAATTGCTCTGGCTATGGCTACTCTCTGTCTTTGCCCTCCGGAAAGTTGAGTCCCGCGTTCCCCTACAATGGTGTCTAGCCCCTGCAAAATCAGTTGGCCATAAACTCACTCACTCACTACTACTACTACTTGATGTTTTGAATGTGATAACTCCCCCCACCCTCCCAGTAGTGGTGTTCACGAACTGAGCCGAGCCGAACATCTATGGTTCGAGTTTGAGCTTGTTTGTTAAACGAACTTGTTTGAGTTCGTTCGTATGTGAAACAAACAGATATCCCGTTCGAGTTCGGCTCGATAACATGAACATAATGTTCGAGTTCGAGCTTGAGCTCGGCTCGTGAAATAAAATTTATATACACAGCTCGTGATAAAGCTCGAATATGACTAATTTACTTGAAAAACATACCTAAAAATTCCATAATTAGAATACTAACATCAATTAATATATATATAGTAGTTCACAAACAATATTGAACGTTCATGAACATGTTCGAGTTTGTTCGTTAATTAAACGAGCACTCTAATCTGTTCGAGTTCGGTTCGATAACATAAACGAACAAACATAAACGAGCTTTAACGAGCCGAGTTTGAATATGTTCGTAAACAGTTCGGTTCGCTTAACAACACTACCTCCCAGAAAGAAGAAGAATACCGCAGGCAGCTTATCAATGAATGAGGCAGCATTTGCTAGTTTGGCTGCAGATATAATCTCTTCATTTGTAGCTCCATCCTTTCCATATGCAATATTATCTTTAATACTAGCTGCAAAAAGAAGAGGTTCTTGGCTAACAAGGCCTATTCTCTTTCTGATCCACGTCAGCTGATATTCTTTGAGATCGACTCCATCGATAAGAACCTCACCAGCTTGTGGATCGTAATATCTTTGAATCAGACTGATCACTGTAGACTTCCCACTTCCACTGTGTCCAACCAAAGCTATGGAGCTACCTTTAGATACGAACAACGAGAGTCCACTGAATATGGGCTCATTAGGTCTAGTTGGATAGCTGAAATAGACGTTTTTCAGTTCGATATCTCCATGAATATCATCATCCATAGTCTTTCCATTTGTATCGTTTGCATCTATAGCAGGTTTCCGGCTGATTGTCTCAAACATCTTGTAGGCTGCTGCTTGTCCTGCAGGAATTGCAGCCATGCAAGGAGATGCCTGCCCCAATGACCTGAAAGACAATTGCAACATATCAACATATTAATCTATGGTTTTGGAAGTTAAACCATATAAATAGAGGGTAAGGCATAAGGGTCCGAAAGGACGCAATATAGAAGGTGTCAGTAAAAAAGGACTATAAGAAAAGATTTTTTGTCAAAAAAGACATTATATCAGTGAAAATGAAAGTGAATTACGTTGGTTTTCAGCACAAAACCAATGTAATTCACTTTTAAATTCAGTTTCATTTTCAATTTCACTGATGAAATGTCTCTTTCGACAAAAATCTTTTCTTAGTCCTAAAATCCTGACATC
The DNA here is from genome assembly GCA_024500145.1 of Gentiana dahurica var. dahurica. Lineage (NCBI taxonomy): Eukaryota > Viridiplantae > Streptophyta > Magnoliopsida > Gentianales > Gentianaceae > Gentiana > Gentiana dahurica. Next base: position 34,688,148 of record CM044907.1, read on the forward strand.
TTTCTAAAGACAATTGCAACATATCATATGGCCTTTGGAAGTTAAGCCAAATAAATAGGTCCAAAGACTTACATGGCACCAGTCAATACAGCCATGATGACATTTATCACTTCACCCCCGGTTTTCCTTTCCGTAACAATCAGCTTTGCCCCGAACCAGATTGCCAAAGCATAAGTGAAGAAAGCAATGGCCTTGGACATCCCAAGTCCTAGCCCAACGGCCAGCTCTTCATATATCCCTGATTTGTAAGCCATGTGTAACGATTTATTGTATGTTTCCACAGCATTCTTCTCTCCCGTGAATGATGCAACCTGAACTAATAATATTTGATTACAAAAAGCTCATGTAATAACTTATCAAAGAATCAAATATTGCATACCGTTTTTATTGATCCAAGAGTCTGCTCAACTACGGTAGCTGCAGATGCGTAAGCTTTATGCTTGTTAGATGCCATCCTCGATACGAAAAGGGAACCTATAGCACCAGCTAATACCATTGGAGGGATGGAAGAAAGAATGACTAATGTAAGAAGCCATCCTCTGACTAATGCAATAGCAAAGCCTCCTATAAATGTTGACACAAGCTGTATTAACTTCCCTACCTGCAAATAGACTGATTTTTAGTATTGGATGTGAACTATACGTAACGATGATGGCTTTGATTCTGTACCTTTTCACCAATAGCATCCTGTATAAGAACGGTATCTCCAGACATTCTTTGAACGATTTCTCCGGTATTTGTTTCTTTGTCGAAAAAAGCAATGTCTTGACTTAAAATAGCTTTCAAGTAGCGTGTTCTTATTCGAGCAGTTTGTCTCTCACCAGTGATCATCCAACAAGCTACCTCTGCATTAATTGCAACATGGATCCCAAAACCCTTGTGTCAATTTCAAGTACTCCCTCCGTCTCATAATATAATTCATTTTAGTTTTTACGCACATTTTAAGAAATATCATAAATGAACAACTTTTTAAGATTTTTCAAGAGAGTTTTTTTGAAAGTGACTTATAATATTGCACTGTTTAGCGTAAAAGTAAAAATATCACATTTAATATTGTATTGTTTTGTAAGAAAGACTTATATTTTGTGACACACTAAAAAGCCAAAATGGAGGGAGTGTCTAGTTGAGAGTTTACTTACGGAAGAATGCAGCTATCCCAGCCACAATGGCCAAAACCACAAACTTGAGACAAACCTGTAATTCAAAGGCGATCAATTAATGAAGTGAGTGATGCATGAAATAAATGAAAATTTATCAAAATTTTCACGTTTAAGATTTTTGTCCTTAAACAGTGAAAATTTTAAACATACGTTGAGAATTCGAAAAAAAAGCATTGAGAATTGAAAACATACAAAGGATGAGGAAGACGCGTATCTATCACCCTTTTCCAAACTTAGAAAGGAAGAGAAATGAAGCAAATCAACTTCTGATCAAGAACTTGATACAAAAAGCAAAGAAATTTAAACATGAGAAATGGCGGGAAAAATCTTAAGTATTGATCAATGAAGAATAGAATGATTTAGCTTAATTGAAAAGATACAGGGTGTTTAGAACACCTATATATAGAGAGAGGTTTGATCAATCAATTGTCTTGGAATTGGTTGTAAATAACTAATTGACTATAACTAACTTCAACTACTTTTATTCACACATATTAGATGAAATGTCTCTTAGACTATTAATTTAAGCTTGATTGTTGTGTATCATGGCTGCATAGGCTTTGTATCAGCAACATCCCCCTCAAGACGGACTAGGAAGGCTTGATTGTTGTGTATCATGGCTGCATAGGTTTGAAACAGATAGCTTCGGCAAGAAATGATAGAACAATGGAGCATCTAATGGCTTGGTGAGAATATCAGCCACTTGGTTGTGTGTTTTGACTGGTAGAAGCTTCACTAGACCGGATCAAACTTTTTATCTTGTCACATGACAGTCTATTTAAATGTTTTTTTTATTCTTTCATGGAACGCTGAGTTCTGAGCAATGTAAATGGCACTCTATCACAAAACACAAATATGGTTTGTTGTACTGTGATGCCTAGGTCTTACAGAATGTATGTTATCCATTGTAGCTCACAGACCCTTAATGTCATGGCCCTGTACTCAGCTTCAGTTGAACTCCTTGAGACAGTGGCTTGTTTCTTTGACTTCCATGAAATCAGGGCAGATCCTAGAAACATACAATAGCATGTGATGGATCTTCTGGTGTCATGACAACCACCCCAATTTGAATCAGTGAATGTTGTGAGCTTAAGATCATTGTTGGCATGAAAGAATAGATCTTGAGTTGGTTCCAATTTGATATATCTTAAGATTCTTGTAGCAGCCTGTAGATGATTCTCTATTGGTGCATCCAAGAACCGACTTAGCTTATTTACTGCATAAGAGAGGCCTAGTCTTGAATTTAAATGTCAGTACACACATTATGTAAAACAGTAAGCCTATTATTTGACAAATGACCTAATCAGTAATTCCATAGTAGACCCTTGAACAAATTTGAGTACAAGCTACAAGACTAGACTTACGTGGATGAGATGACTTTAGAACATATAGCACTTTTTACATTTTAGCCGATCCAATCATCTATCCATTCTTGTTCTGTAGGGAACAAATATCACCAGAAAAAACAACTTTCAAATGTGATTGTCTGGTTAGCTTTTTTAAAGAAATCAAATTATACTTGAAACCAGGGATATAAAGAAATTGAGATAATTTCAAGTGATCATTGAGTTTAACCTCACCTACAAAAGTAATTTATGATCATATAATCTATGATCAAAGATTATATGATCTATGGATCCTAAATCAACTATCCAATTAGTAACAACACAAGAAAACATACCTTGGACTAGAATCTAGTCCTTTGATATTGTTACTCTCAAGCATCTTCATCAATCGATTCATCTGATTGGAGCTGAGCAATCTGATTCTGACTAGAATCCTGAACTAGTGCATCGAAACCTTAAACCTCTGAATTATCATAACTCTGTAAATTCTCATCATCTTGATGAACCATGTTAACCCTTGATCTTGGCTTGAAACCTGATGGATAACCATGCTTCTTGTTGCATTTATCTACAATATGGCAATTAAACCATAGTGTGTGTGCATTGAATCTTTTTCCATTAATTTGTGCATACTGACCATTCTTTCTAACCATTTGGTTACCACCGGGATTCTATAATTTTGATTGATTTTGGTTCTTACTACTGTATTGATTTGGGATTTGACCTGAACCTTGATTTTATGGAAAAGATATACTAACGATGGCTATAGCTTCAAAATTTTGTAAAAGTCCCACAACACATTGTGCATGTCTTTCAAATATAATGGCCATAGAAAAAGCTTGTTTAATGATCGGTAAATGACTCATTAAGAACACCTGAGATCTTACTGGCGCAAAATTATCATTCAAACCTTTCATAAACCTGATAACATAGTTTGCATCTATGTAATCTTTCAACTTAGTACTGATATTACAAGCACATGGATGACCACATTCACAAACATGTACATGTTTAAGAATCATTATCTCATCCCATGGCTTTCAATTTTGTAAAATAGGAAGTAATAGATAAAGAACCATGTTTAATCATGTTCACCTCTTCTACAAGATCTGAAACCCTAAAGTAGTCTACATTGCAGAACCTGTCTTGCCGATCAAGCTAAATATCCCTAGATGTCTTAATCCGAGGAATACTTTGTGCTATACATGGAATTACAGACTAGATTATCCCGGACATAACCATAATATTACACTGACTTCAAGTTTTGTATATTGGATCAGTCACAACAAGTTTTTTCTATAGTAGCATCTATAAAACCTAACTTATTCTTAGTCTCTAACATCATGAACATTGATCTTGACCAAGCATGATAGTTGTTGCCTTCCAATGGAGGAGGCACCAAGATGATCACAAGATTCTAATTAGGATGTAGATAATAAGGACTCTCATGACCTCTAATTGCAGTATTATCAGTCACTGCAGCAATATTTGTTCTCTGATTGATTTGTACCAGAAGTAGCCATTTGAATTCTCTCAAGATTCTGAAAAATTTGAAATACAAAGAATGCTCTCAAAATCCTTCAACAAAACACTCCAAACTCAGAAGATTTAAAGTGAACGCAACATAGTTCCTCCGATACCATGAAGCAAATCAAGTTCTGATCAAGAACTTGATACAAAACGCAAAGAAAATTGAAACTAGAAAATGGTAGAAAAAAATCTTAATGATCATTGGAAAATAGAATGATTCAACATAATTGAAAAGTTACTGGGTGTTTAGAACACCTATATATAGAGGTTTGATCAATCAATTTCTCTTAGAATCGGTTGTAACTAACTAGTTGACTATAACTAACTTCAACTATTTATCTTCGCACATGTTCGATGAAATGTCTCTTAGACTATTTATGCTCGATTTTTGTGTATCACGGCTGCATAGGCTTTATATGAGTGTGGAAATCACAAGTTCCCAATGTGGGACACTTTAACACACCCCCTCAAGTGTGGGTCGGGCACACAAGGCCAACAAATAGGCCCAACACTTGCACAATAAAGGGTGGCTCTGATACCATGTGGAAACCACAAGTTCCCAATGTGGGACACTTTAACAATAAGCAACAAGAAATATTAGACTCATGTAATTTAGATACCTCCCTCATCCAGTATGGGCACAAATCACCGGGTGCTGGGATTAGTGTAGTGGAGATGATCCGACGAGTCTCCAAAATTTAATTTTTACTTTTTTTCATTGAAAATAAAAACGTGTTATCATAACATCATAACACGACTCCAAATTTACACAATATCGTTGGCTTTTGAGGTGGGTTAAGAAAATGGTTTTTTTTTTTTTTTTTGGAAAATGTTTTGTTTTTTAAGTATAAAACATCCTTTCGAATCATTAATAGAATGATGGTAAATTTGAAATTTTGTTAAACGAATGAGTAATATAAAATAATTCATAACATATTATAAGAGATACATTTTTCTTTTCAAAACGACTAATAGTAAGGGAAGAAAGTGATAACGTACATGTGTATAAATATCTAAGATAATTGGATTAACTACTTTTGTCTATTGGTGTTACATATAATGTTGTAAGTCACATTGTAGCTATGATGTGCAAATATTTTTGTTTGTTAGTAGTGTGTCTTGCAGTCGATACGTATCCGATATAAATACACATCAGATATTTAAGACACACTTGAGGGAGAATTCATGATTTTTAAAAATTTAAATCGGGATTCAAATGCATATTCATAACTCTTATATACAAAATGAAAAACCATATTGTAAATTGTGTAAAAACCGTCCGATAATAAATGAAAAACTATCCAAAACGATTGAAAACTGAAAGAAATGAAAAGAACTGTTTTAATTTGTGTGTTTTACTACTCCGTAATTATTATTCGGTTTTTATAGTTTTATATTATATGCATTTTGGTTCCTTGGATTTTTAATTATTACGTGCCTTTTATGTATCCTACATATTTACAAACATTCTGCACCTACGTTACCATTTCAAAGAATCTGTATCTACCTATTTTAACTCGTACAACTATGATATCCCATGTTGGAAATGGGGAAACGCATCACCACTATATAAGTGTGATACATAAATATCTTGTAATTCAGGTTAGCCATTTTAGACCAAGCGAGAACGACGGTCTAAGTAGTTGACCGGACATGTATGACTCATTTAGTTTTACCAGGCCCGGGGTCTGTGGGCATTACAACAACCTAGCATTGTTGCACTTTGAAGAGGGAAATACTTGTGTGGAGAGGGGATTTTGAGGTGAAGTAACTGGTGACACAATGAGAAACACACGGTTTAAATACAGAATGAAAATGTGTGGTTCATATTGAACCACACAGTATCTCTACACGTGTGGAGACACCACACAAGTATTACCCGAAGATTGACCGGTAAACAAATATGGATTACACAGTTTGAATTCTGTTTAAAAATAAAAGGCATACATTTTGCAAAATAGGTGCACTCTGCATATGGCTGGTGCACCTGATAACTTCCCAAAATTTGAAAGTTTCATAAATATAAAACAAACTTGATCCAGTAACTATTTATGACATATTTTAGCAATTATCAAAGCCTAATTTCGGGATTTAAAAGAGATTAATGAACTGATTTACATAAACATAAACATACACACCTTAGAAATAATTGGAAGCAAGTGTTTGGAGTTGGTGGTGCTATTTTGTCCAAAGGAGTCGATGGATTCTCCTAAAAGCACAGAGATGAAGGAAGTAGACAGGCCATTAGCAGCCGCAGCAAATGCACCGACAATTATCAACGTTTTGTCGATGGAGTCAGCAAAGGAGAAGAGCTTCACGAATGGAACTCTCTGTACTACTACTTCTACTACTGTGCCCTCATTATTCCCTTTATTACTTTCTGCTGCTTTTTTCATTTTCGCCTCCATTAAAAATCATATCCAGGAGGAGGAAAAGAAGAAGAAGAAGAATGAAGAATATGGTGTTAATTCTCCTCAAATATGCTGGTGTCTATACTCAAATATCAATCGATCCGGAAGTATGGCAGATGTTTACAATGTGCTTTAAAAACACTACTAGCATTTCTGCCGGCTGGCCTCTTGTAAATGTCACCATAAAAACTAAGAAACTAATAAAATAAAGAAAAAGAATCAATAATGACGTTCTAGCTCGATCTTTACTTTCGCTGTTGAAATTGACATCGATCTTCCATAACATAAAAATAAAAATAAAAAAATTACTCTCTCCGTCCCGTAATATAAGTTTTTTTTAGCTTTTTAGTGGTGTATCAAAATACAAGTCTTTAACACTAAACAATACATTATTAAATTAATGTATTGTTTTCACTTTCACATTAAACAATGTAATATTATTAGTCAGTCCCAGAAAATAATACAATATTTTGCATTGAAATATTAAAAAGTAACTCATTTATTAGATTTTCTTAAATATGTGAAATGGCCAAAAAGACTTACATTACGGGACGGAGGAAGCAGACATTACTGGCCTTAGAACAATTGTAATGACTTTAAAAGGGAAGCAATTTAACACTCGGATGTAGTCTATATTTTTCTTGTGTAGCTTTAAAATAGAATTAAAAAAGTTTGACTTGAGATATATATATATATATATATATATATATATATATATATATATATATAATATAAAACTGCTTTTAATGTACCATTTGGACATTATGAATGGAGAGTAATGCCATTTGGATTGAAAAATGCTCCTTCTGAATTTGAAAATTATGAATGATATATTTATTCCTTATAGTGAATTTATTATTGTTTATATTGATGACATATTAAAGTATACTATTTATAGACGGAATCGATTAAGTAAACATTCCATTCTGTTATATGATTTCATGACGGATTTCCTTTTTCTCGTAAATATGCCCATCCTGACATTCATATATACCTTATCCTGCACACTTATATATATTAATCTAGACTCCCATCCAATCTAAACAAAAATATTTGATTGGTTAAAAATTTAAAAAATGATATATCCACTACAAATAGTGTGGAGTGGATAAAAACTACATATATCTTATCCACACATTAAAATATACTATTTCAAATCAGGGACGGACCCAGTGTATTGAGGGGGGTGCACGGCCCCCACTCAACTTTTCGTGCGAAGTTACTAGTATACCCCTCTAATAATATTAAAGATCATGTATGTATATTATTTCAGACAAATTCTAGTGTAAGTGCTTATTTAGTTCAACTGGTTAGACATATTATAATTATACATGAGGTCATTTGTTCAAAACCCGGCTGCTGTATGTTTTTTAACATTTTTTTTTGAATTTGGCCCCCACTGAAAAAAATTCCTGGGTTCGTATGTTTTTTAACATTTTTTTTTTGAATTTGGCCCCCACTGAAAAAAATTCCTGGGTTCGTCACTGTTTCAAATATGTGAATAAGATGTATGTAGTGTATATCCACTACATCCTAAGTGTAGTGGATATATATCACCACCTTAAAAAATTAAACAAGTCATTTTTTATGGGTATTTTTTTGTTCACGTTAGTTTTATCCTTATTAAATTAATATTTTTTGTTTAGATATTATTTCAATATTTTGATTTTGATTTTTAATTTAAAATGAAGCAATTACGGGATTGACTTGATTTAAACTACCATTCACATTATTTGATGGTTCCCACCATAAAATAGACTTCATTATTTCAAAATGACACTACAATTGCTCTTAGTGATCGGGTTTAGAGTCAAGATTTAACATGTCGATGTCGTATGAGATATGAGTTACCACCAATTCGGAAGATCTGATTGAAAGCATACCCGGCCCGCAATTGGAGTTCAACAAGCTACCTCTGCATTGCAGCATGGATCCCAGATGAGAGTGATAGAGTTACTTCATTAAGTCTACCATCATTTTTATACCTTCATCATCTTACCATGTATTTTTCACTTGTAAAAAAATTAAAAAAAACAACAACAACCACAAGATTTTGTTGGGCGTACAAATGATGTAGATTTTTATTGTTTATTTTAAACAATCTTTTATTATAAATTCAAAATGGAAGGTCCACGATTTAATGAGAAAAAAGAAAAACTAGAAACTTATTACATCATGCAACGTTTTACTCTAAATAAAACTCCAAGTTTCGATGGAGTAACTCTATCATTACCCGATCCGAAAATACCCTCGTCTCCATGTCAAGTATATCTATAAAAAAATCTTAACACGCCAGAATTTTTTTTTATTTCAATTTCACCCTTCCATTTTTTTCTGATCGATTCTTATCTAATTTGGCCAAAATGATGAGAACTACTGAGTGAAGTTTTCTGACCGATATTGAGTCTAGAAAATATCCAACATCATGACTCGAATTCGATCAATATAAAAATTATTATCGAACTCAAATTCAATCAGAATAACACAAAAATTTGAAAAGATTTTTCCTTGTCCCCCTCTTTTTCCTTCACATCTTCAATAACGAATATCATCCGCACAAAGAGAGCATGCACCACTCCATGTATCACAGACCGGCTGATGAAATAAAAAAGAGCTTCAATTTCTTTTCACTTCCATTGGCCAGAACTGAATTTTGTTTTTGTTTTTATTTTAACCGCAACAAAAATGATATTATTAATAATATCGGACTAACGTCGAAAAACACTATTGAATTAATCGTGTCCATAGAATCCTGTTCCTCAGGGGGTCCTTTAGTTGTATGAGGGTTCAAAATAGGGATCTGACTTATGTACTGTTGTGGTGGTTGTTCAGTCGTTTACGTCTTCAAGCTTACGGAATGGTAATCGTTTATGCCGTCTCATAGCTCGAATTCTTCCATAATCGTAATTGTTGGGAAGGCCTCTTCACAATCAGAATCCTTACACGTACGTATAAAAATGAACAGTCGTGTTTGAGCTCAAATAGTGGTGTGTTTCAGAAGCATACTCCCTATACGCACAAAGAATCTTTTCATCATCCTTCCTATTTGGTTTGCCGTTTTCTGGTTCATTGGAGACTTTCGTCGAACAGTCGGCATGCGATGATCCATCAGTCTTGGTCAAAAAATAATTTCAGAAACAAATTTCACTTCTGGTGGTGATCTGGGGTGGAGTCTTCCCGTCTCCCGCGGTGGCCCGAGGTATAACATCCCTTTATCGGTGAGTTTTTCCTTCTTAATCGTCTGATCAGTACTGTTCAACCCAGACTGAACACGCGTTGGTGTTGGTTTACAGTTTACACCCTAGCATTCCAGCCTCTTTGAGAATGTACATAATGTATTTCCTTTGAGAAATAGTGATTCCTTCCTTTGTACAGGCCACTATCATACCAATGTTGTATCTTAGAGTTACTAGGTCCTTGACATGCAGGGCGGCTGCAGGAATTTTGACAAGGGGGTCGGAAATTTATCAATTTTTTCCCGTATCACACATATATTTGTATATTTACCTCTGTACATGTAATTATAGAGTAACAGATAAAAAATAGGGGGTCAATGCATAAAAATAAGGGGGTCAGTTACACATAGATATGCGTTTATTAAAAAAAATCTCCACTGTTGTTAAAAAAAAAAATTATTTTAGGGGGTCGGCCGCACCCACAAGCTTGTGGGTGGAGCCGCCCCTGTTGACAGGGGCGGCTGCAGGAATTGGGTGACACAGGTCAGGAATCGAGATCGACACACCGTATTACAAATTTTTAATATTTGGCACGGGTCAAGGGCAAATATTTGAAAATTTTAACGGGTCAGTAAGTAGATATTAGTATATAAAAATTTTAAATTGTGAATAATATACATAGAATTTATTTTTTTTTGTTTTTTTTGTTTTGAGGGTCAGGTGACCCTTTTTCTAATGAGTGGCGCCGCCCCTGGTCCTTGACCTCGAACACTTGAGCTACTTTCCTTTTTACATTGTTTACTTCATTTCATTTGTATCATCTCCGGTGACGATGTATTTTTCGAATTTCCCCATTTATTTTTTGTGTAATTATGAAACAGAGTATTACCCGGATATTCATGTACATATATATATATATATATATATATATATATATATATATATATATATATATATATATATATATATATATATATATATTTTTGGGAGCAAAGATATCCATGTACATTCCAATAGTGCAATATATTAATACAATTCATTTATATGCTTAAGTTAAGAAAACCAATGAAGGAACAAGTTTGTTTGTATTCCACTTTGTTGTATAAAATACCATCCATCAGAAGTAGTGGAAGAAGAAATAAAGAAAAGTATGCACATATTTCTTGCTTTATCGTTTGTTTTGTAATATATATTCATTCCATAACAATATAACAATATGCCTATTTTCACTTGTGGATGGTAATTAAATTACTGAGGTCAAACCAAAAAAAAAAAACCTTGTAGACATGGAGCTCTAGGAGAGATAGATAGAAATAGACTAACAGAGGCATAATATATATATCAATGAGTGATTGTTTTAAAGGCAACCAAAAGGGACCTGTTTGCCATATGACTTGCCATTGATAATATTAGAGCACAATGCAGTAGATGGCCCTGTTGGCCCCTTGTTAACCAAATGGATATCATGAAGTTCCACTCTAAGGCAAGGGACAAGTTTACTGCATTGCAACGAAACCGCAACTTTCGAGCTAGATGTGCCCCAGATATTCATGAATTTCACGTCTTTGATTTGAACCTTGGAGTCCAATTCAGACGAACAAGGCGGCACGGGGCAGTATTTCTGATCGATAACAATGGGATTGTTGACGTTTTCCATGTAGATATAAGCAAAAGTGACATCCGAAACATAGCCCGGGTAAGAAGGCGACCATGTTTTGATCCTGACACCGTTCTGTGTCCCGTAGAAGCTCGTGTTCCATACGTTGATCCCCGAGACGTAGTCCATTGATGACTTCCCTAAGCTCCCAATGCTAATCCCGTGGCCTGGCCCACACGAGACGTCAAAGATGTCGACGTTCTTCGTTCCTGTAATCATCGCTATGCAGTCGTCTCCCGTGGCGATAACAGTATGATAAATCTTTATGTAGCTCGATTCTCCGATATGAATACCGTCGGTGTTTGGACTGTCTCCGGGTGCGGTTAACCGAACGTGATGAACGTCGATCCCGGTACAAGCAAACAAGTTGATATGTACGTTTTTACTGTTGATCGATTTGATATGATGGATCCTGGAATCGGTAACGAAATCGAACCGGAGATTGGCCGCAAGAGGGAAGCATTTTTGAGGAGGATTATTGAGATTGCATTGTCTGTAGGGCCATGCAGAAGCACCTTGTCCATCTAATACACCACTGCCTTTGATTGTAAGATTGTTTAAGTATTGGAAAGTAAGCCAAGTTGTTTCAAATAAAGATGGAATGTTGGGTGCCTTAAGGATGCCTTTTATCAAGAAAATCTTGGGGCCATTGCAGGGCCCTGAGAATAAAGCTTTTGTTAACATGTATTCACCCCATGGAATTAATACTATACTTTTTCCTTTCATACTGCATGAGTCTTTCCACGCCGCCATAAATGCCTGCAGCTCAAATTCAACCATATATGCAGCTCAAAAAAAATAAAAAAAATAGAATTGATTAAAGATTAATTAAGAAATAATCTCTAATAATCATAGAATTCTTAAGGACAAAGAATACTTAATGTAATAGAGACTTCAATAAAAGATTGAAGGGGAACATCTTTTCATACACTAAATTATTCTGACCCAATTCAGGTCAGAAAACGATGATTATTCTTATTCAATATAGGTCGAATTTTGAATGTTATCCATATATAGCTAATACCGATCAGAAAGATTTTTGGACCAAAATTGAGTCAATAAAACTTTTAACCTTATGTTTGAAATTCGGTCAGAATTTAACACGTGCGAAAAGACATAAATTCGAAGGTTAAAAGTGGAAAAAAATATTGTGTGTTAATTCTTTTAGATGTACATGTGAAAAGACATTCACCTTTTTTTTAATCAACTTTAAATATACTCCCTCTGTTCCTTATTATCTATTGCATTTGAGAAAACACACAAATTAAAAAAATAAGTAATTGCATTGACTTTTATTATAAAATACTAAAAAAATCTTGAAAAATATAGTGGTGTATTGAGTATGAAAGATTGATTGGTTGAATGAGCCTAGAAAGTTGAAAAGTAATTTTGAAAAACGGAAAGAGTATTAAAAACATGTATTGGAAATATAACTATGACAGATAAAAAAAAAATTTATTTTAATTTTGGCGACTGCGACAGTTAAATATGAACGGCACGAGTAGGATACTACCCATGATTTGTGTACAGTACTAGCTTCTTTTTTTTTTTTTAAAAAACGCAAATTTTAATTTGGTCTTGCATCAAGTATGTCCTAGTAATCTAGGACCAATAAGAAATTACAAAAAACATATAGGACCTACCGTGTAAAATATATATACATGCTTTTGACAAATTTACCCATCTTTTAAAACATTATATATTGATAGAACAAGAATGACATGGTGAAGCAGGACCACCATAAAACTGTTGTTTCGAAAAACGATATTTTTTTTATTGCAATAACTGAATTAAGTTGAATACAATTAAAATTAACATCACAAAGCCCATTAGAAAGAGCTTAAATAGATTAACAAGGAAAACATTAAAGACGAAAATTAAACTGAACCAAAAAAGAAGAAGAAAACAATGAGAGAATGAATTCACACATATTGCTTCTCTCCTTAATTGGCCATTAAAATAAGCCTACAATTAAGTAATTCTGAATATAGACACATATACAGTACATATATTGTGATAAATATCAGTCATAAATGTAATCAAAACAACTTTGTCACAGTGTTTGACGGAATAATTAATTAATAATCGATTGAATAATAATAATAATAATAATAATAATAATAATAATAATAATAAGAAGTTTTGGACAAACCTTACTGTTATCTGTCTTCCCATCTGCGACTGCTCCATAATTCATAACGTTAAAAATTCTTGGTTGCAAAGCAGCAGTGTAGGTAAATACAATGTTGCTGAAAACAAGCAGCATTATTTCTAAAACCAACTTATTCTTATTATTACCACCACGTTTCATTTCTCCTGAATTAATATACAATACAAAACAAATTAAAAAAGAACCCACGTTAATTATAGTTTTACCTATTTGTATACCCAATAACGCACGTACGTGCCAGAAATAGGTGCATGAGAGAAAAATGATTTTTATATTTTTTTTATAATTCTATTGATTTAATAAACACCTTTAAAATGATTTGTGCCATTTTTTTTTTTTTTTTCATTTTCCTAAACAAAATTTGTGATAACATAAAACTTTGGTAAAAAATATTCTACTATTACAATAAAAACATAAATAAAACCAGCCAAATTATATACGTCCCGTAAATATAAAAATAATAAAATATATATATATATATATATATATATATATATATATATATATATATATATATATATATATATATATATATATATATATATATATATAAAACCTAAAATTTAGTTTAGAGATCACTGCAAACCAGAAGAAGAATAGACTGAACTTTAAACAAACCAAAGGCAGCATCGATCAAGCCCATAAAATTCATTCACACATGTTAAAAAAAAATATTAAAAAAAAAAGCAAATAATAAACGTACGTACTTGTAAAGGATTGGAGTGCAGAAAACGAAAGAAAATCTGGTTGGTATCCTCTGCAAATGAGAAAGCGCACAGCACAGCGAGAAGAATTCAGTACCTATATTTCCCAACTTTTTTTTTTAAAATTTAATTATGTATTACAAAGAAATGCATTTGATCTGTATATAATAAAATAAAAAATAAAAAAACGTATGCCAAAAGATTGCATTCTACTTACGAAAAATTGCCAGATACTCTATATATATAGCACTCACTTGGTAATTATATATGATGGTAATAGACAATTAAGGAACAAATTAGGCTAATAATTTGAGACAATTAAGGAACGCTTAATCATTATTGCCAACCGTTTCATAATTAAGGGAAATTCGGACTAATATATTTTTTTTCTTTTTCTCTTGGCTAGAGGTATTTATTTGCCGGATCAATTACGTTAATACCAGAGAAATTTTCCAACTATACCCTCCGTTACATGTCTTGGGAATTAATATATCAAACATAAATTTCAATATAATAATACTTATAGCGAAGAGTGAAATAGAGAAAAAAATCTCAAAAAAAAAAAAAAAAAAGAAATAATAAAAGAGATGTGAATGTTCTTATACCAGAAATAGAATTTGATTGATGTTAATGTAACGCCGCCCCAGTACATATGCACGTGACATTTAAAATAAACCCTAAATTTCACGTAAATCTCGTGTCATATCAGGATAATAAAAGATTCACGCGGAAGAAAACATGCAGAAGACTCGGACCCTTGGAGTCTTTCCAAAACAACCATCAACGAGACTACACTATCGTAAAACTAAACCACAGATAATCGAAAGCAAATACTATTATTCATTATAACCCACATGTCTGATATAAGGGAAAAACTACATAAGGAAACTAAAACATAAACGACTCATTAATTGTTTTATCCTAAGCTAGCACTCCGATGTCGTCGTCAAATCAGAATGTACCCGTAACTTTCTTTATTCCAAATAAGGAGTGAGCACCAGTTGAATACTCGGTAAGGAGAATGAATATCAAAAAGGAGAATCATGGTTGTCGCATGTCAGGAGACACGACACTAACCTACTTTATCGACTTTCAGAAACTGTTTAAAGGCATTACTTGTAACATAAAGAAAACCACATTTAAAGCATAACTTTAAAACGTAAAGAAAAGCCACCTTGAAACAGATACTTAACAATGCATTGAAAAACCTTTCAAAAAAAAAAAAAACAATGCATTGAAAACATTTCTACTTACTATATCGGTTTATCTTACACGTGATGGTTTGTTTACATTAATTACTTACTTAACGTGTTTAGCCTGCTGATCAAACTTACATAAGCTATCTACTAACTCATACCCATAACATGTTCGTGTCTCTTGTATCATGTTCATGTTCCTTACTTACTTAGCATAACATAAGGGCATGGTGCAACACGGCTAATATGACTAATAATACCTCCAACTTGGAACTTAAAGCTCCCAAGATACTCCGTACAATACGTCATCTTTAAAATGACATGGCTAATATAGCTAGTCATACCTCCGACACGTGACTTAAGTACCCATGGTACTCCATACAGTACATTGCTAGGCCACTAACTACAAACACATAGGAGTACATAAAGCACATAGATTCCATGTTAAAGTCCATAACTAACCTTGTTATAGTATAAAGGCTGAAGGGAATGCCGAGTGCAATCAGCTGATGTACTCTGCTGATAATGAGAAGACACCAGCAGCCTGCTGACAGTATGAAAGCCCAGCAGACTGCTGATCAATTTAGTATGATATAATCTACAAAACGGTTATTCTGTTATAGTTTGTTATAACCGTTTGTAACTTACTTCTAACTGACTCATGAGGTGTATGAAGCTATGCATACCCCATGATCAGCTGCATTGTATCTTAACTAGTAACTTTTACTTCATCAATAATAATTCCGCATTTTATTTTGTGTTTGTAATTCTACAAACCTCATCATGGTATCAGAGCAGAATTTTGAGAATTTCTAAATGCTTTCCTGCGTTTTCTCTACAATCTTTGAAGAATCGTGAGAGTGTTCTTTATCTTTTCTGAGATTTCAGTTTCTTGAGAGTAACTGTCATCATTTTCCTAAGTTTTTTGATCAGTTCTTGATAATTTTTTCCTATATTCTCACTTTCTTTATTGATTTGTGATCAATTATAGAGTTCTTGATAGCCATGGCATCTAAGAAACAAGAAATAAGTCCCTCTAGTCCATTCTATGTTCATCCTAATGAGAATCCTTCTCAGATTATTGTTTAGCCATTGATGAATGGCAATAACTATAATCCATGGAAAATGTCCATAGAGATGGTGCTGATCACCAAGAACAAAATTGGCTTTGTAGATGGCACAATTAAAAGTCCAAAAGCAGATTCAGCAGACTTCCATGCATGGAGACAGTGTGATACAATGGTTAGATCATGAATCTTAAATTCTGTTGAAAACACTATTGCACAAAGTTTGATGTATTTCAAGAATGCACATGTAGTTTGGAAGAATCTTGCAGCAAGATTTTCAAATGTTGATGCCTTAAGACTTTCAAATCTTCTTGAAGAAATGCATATGCTGAAGCAAGGCACAGATTCTTGTTGAAATAGTGTCCTAAACCCAATCGGGTTGGACCGGATCCGACTGGGTCGGATCATTTCTACTATTTCTTTGTGTTTATACATATATTAAATGGATTTTCTGTTGTCATATATACGTTCTTTTAAAGAACCAATTGTGAATTGTTACATGATAACATCCTTAGTATTAAACTGTGATAGAGAAACCATGATAGGTGATTATGGTTGATGAGATCTCTAATCACTTTAATAAGTTTGATACTTAAATGGCTCTAGGCTAATGTACTATTAAACAGGGCATTGATGGTACGAACAGGCTAGCACGTATTAGATGTCTTCTGTCTTAGGGCAGGGATAGATCTCGTATATCAAAGTGTAGAGACACTTGGACTGTACGTGGTCGTGTATTAGAGAATGCGTACGTTAGACTGACACACTTACACTGTTAAGTGTCACACTATGTGGCGGTTGTGTAATTATCCTTAGGACCGGAGTCTACATGGCATCACGGTGTGAATTTTCATGCTTTGACACTATTGAGATTTCCCCTAGCCACGGAGCGATCATGCGGTAGTGTTGGCGGCGGCAGCAGGGCAACCTGCTGCCGGCGTCGGTTGGCCGGTCAATGCTGGCAGATCTCCAAATTTTTATTTTGTGTATTTTGTGTTTTCAATATGGTTCATAGTTGTGATTGGTAATTCCTCTTTTGTTTAGTTGTGCCATGTGGCTAACCAATGGTCCAAATAGTTTGGGCCATTGGGCTGCCACATGGCACTAAAATAATAATGGCATTTCCAAACTTTGTTTGGAATATGCCTAGAGTTTGGAATATGCCTAGGCCCTTTCCAAATATTTGATTTGGGAAAAGGCCTAGGCCTAGGCCACTTCCAAAATTTTGATTTTGGAAAGTGGCCAGGCATATTAACCAAAATATTGGCCTTTCCAAATTTTGTTTGGAATAAGCCTAGGCACTTTTCAAAAAAAATTGATTTTGAAAAAGGCCAAGGCCTAGGCCTAGGCCCTTTTCAAAATTTTGATTTTGGAAAGGGCCAAGGGATGCCTTTTAGTTTAGGAAACCAAAGGCATCTCTTTTGATTAGGAATCAAAAGGAAAGAATCAAAAGAGACCTAATTTTAATTTTGATTTATTTTTGGAATAGTTCTAATTAATTAAAATCGTTTAAAATTAATCATTAATTTTATTTCGATTAAAATCATTTAATTAATTAAATGTTAATTAGTTTATTGATTGGATAAAATTATTTAATAGATTAAATGTTAATTGATTAATTAAGACGCAAGTAGTTAAATTTTAATTTTATCTTTTTCATAAGATGTTATTGTATGGATTAGATATAGTAGATATAATATGATTATATGTACCCCGATTGATCATGGACTCGACCGATAGGATAGATGCGAATGATTTAATTTTTCTGTTGGTTTAAAAATTGTCCTAGGCCGTTATGAAGAACGTGAACTAGTTTATTTTCTGCATTTATCCCATTCCAGTTAGCTCCCCCCGTGTGCGGCGGGTATATTTAATTTATTAGATAAAATTTATGTAACAAGAATGGAGAGGAAGATGAAGACCAAAGAAAGACGAAAATAAAGATCCCATTGGAGAATGGAGCATTAAAGATCCTATTGGCGGTTGCAGCTACCTTTAGATTGTGACCCGTGGTTTCGTCAGTTTGTATTCGAAACCGCACCTTGGAAAAGTCCATGATCATACCGGTTACTTTACGCATTTATTTATTTTGTGCTTGTATTTATTTTATATGATACGATAGATGCATGACTAGGCACGATCTAGATAAATGTGTAGGATGTATGTCTATAGAGATAGATATATTTGATGAGACCATAATTAAAGTAATTAAATACTTCCACAACAAAAATCAAGTCGAAATATTGTCTCCCAATATTATAGCGACGGTGAAGATCCTTTGTTCGGATCCAACTGATCGGCCCTCGTCAGGACCGTCTTATTCTAGAGGCAAGGGGTTGACTACCACATAAAGATGTGAATTGTCAAAGAGTTGACTAGTCAACCACCAAGAGTCACATAGAGATGTGATTGGTAAGTGTTACATACCTTTTGAATTATTCCGGTTGATCGGCCCTCGTCGGGAATCGGGGTAACCAGATGAGATCTTGGCCACTAAAGGATTTTGAAAGATTTTTTAAAGTCAATTGGGAGTAGTTGACTAGTGGGAGCAAAATCATAAATCAAAAGACCATTTTTGATTTTGCGTGTATAAACAACAACACTCTTTTATCTTTAATTTTTATGTTGTAGTTTTAGCAAACTTTATATTTATGTTTTATTCTCGATTAGTAAAACCAAATTATGACTGTTACTTTTTGAGAAACGTTCTCGAATATGGTTAAGTAATTTTAACCTTTTTAAATAAGCGATGACACGAGCAACCCCGTTATAGTAGTTAGATACAAAGAGACTACATAATTGATGCAGTGCTCCAAGACTTTAATTATTAATGAAAGCGGAAGCACATGATATGATTAAATCATTTGAAATAAGTTTCAATGAATTAGTCATATATTGGATACGATCCAAGATGATCATTCAGTCATACGATGACAATTAATTCAAACGTTGGATAAGAATGACCACATCTAAGTATAGATCATGATTTAGAGGGGTACCATGTGCAGAGCATTCCTCGAAGCCTTAAAAATAGCTAGGCTAAGGTAAGAGTTTTGTGAAAATGTTTGCATTTTTATTTTCAGAATGTACGAATGCAATAGAGATAGTTCATTGGCCACATGGTCTCATAGAAAATTATACCTTATATCGATGTAGTTAGCTCTTAAGAAAAGGACAAGATTAAGAGAAAGATTTATAGAATTTTTACTCTCACTTGAAACATATACAATTGGAATGTGAATATTGAAGTTACTCAGTTGTTGTTTGAGCCACAAGATTTGTGCACAACAATTTCTAGGGTAACATACTCATCCTCAATGATACTAAGTGCAACACTAAGTTGTTTCTTAGAAACCGAAATTGACATGTACCACTTGTACTCTTTCTATCAACATTGATACCCCCCATTATCAGCATCATACTAAGCATAGAGCTTTAAGGCATCTGTCATTTCGTAAAGTAGGCCAAAAGTTTGAGTATAAGCAAGATATCTGAAGATTCTCTTCACTTCTTGTTGGAAATAAAATTTATGTTTTGATGATAATTCATCATATTTACTCAAAGTATTATCTTAATCTCATTGATGAAGTGTTGAAGCTAACTGTTATAGTGAAAAGCTAAAAGATGTCTAGAACTGAATGTATAGGTTTTACTAGAGTCTGATATTTGTATAGGTTACATCAGACAAGCACTGTAATAGTTAGAGTGTCGTGAAACTGAAAACTGGAAATCGTGAAGATAAACAAACTGACTCAGACTATACCAATATGAAACTGAAGAAGATAAGTTCGCTGAGGGACACAAACTCGGTTGGCTTATCTAGAAGATTGAAGAACTGAGGGTTCAAACTCAATTGATGAAGAGCTGAGGGTCACAGACTCAGTTATTGAAGATTGAAGAACTGAGGG
Source organism: Gentiana dahurica var. dahurica (assembly GCA_024500145.1). Classification (NCBI taxonomy): domain Eukaryota; kingdom Viridiplantae; phylum Streptophyta; class Magnoliopsida; order Gentianales; family Gentianaceae; genus Gentiana; species Gentiana dahurica. The sequence continues at coordinate 34,708,473 of CM044907.1, forward strand.
TTCAAACTCAGTTATGAAGATCACAAGTCGAGACTATAAGGTTAGACTTCAGGCAAGTTTGTGGTGACCTGAACTGACTTTATGGATCTTGTATGAAGATCTAATAATCATAAGGACAATGAATTCTTAGAAGATACTTGCTTATGGTGTACTCTGATTAAGTCAAATATAATCAGATGAAAACTGGAGTACTGATATTTTGAAGAAGAGTAAAATCTCAGTTAATGCTTCAAGTCAGTCAAGAAACTGACAACTGATAAACACAGTATAAAACTGATCAGGAAACTCAGTTTTATAAGTCAGTCATCCAACAAACTGATAGTACAGTCGAACGTTATAAAGAAAGCAATTTTATTGGATGAAGTACTGACACATCAGAACGGTCACAAAATATAGCCGTTACAAGATAGACGTTGATACAATTCGAATTCAATCAAGATGAACGTTGGATCTCACACTATAAATAGAGGACTTTGCACCAAGGAAAAACAACAGAATTATTAAGATCAACAAGCATTTTGTGCACTAGTCTTATTTATTCGAATTGCTATCATCTCTGCGCTATAACAAGATCATATCAAGAATTTCTTGAGAATTTATCCAGATTCAGACACTTTGAAGAACCACAAACAAGAATCAACTCATTGATTTTCAACCCAACTTTGATTCTTAATCAAAGGTTCAGACTGTGAAACAAACCGGGAAGGTTTTGCCAAGGACGATTATCACATCAGTCGGGTAGACTGTGTTTGTGGTGGTAGTTGGTGAAGAGGCATACGTAACCCTTCAAGGACCAGTGTTCAAGCAATTGAAGAGCAGCAATTCTACCTGTTCTACAACTGTTTAGATAGTGAAGCTAGGATTAGCTAAGGACTATTGTTTAGGACTTTTTGTAACAACTCACCTCAAGAAGTTCTAGTGGAATTTTCCTCCTACACCACAAGGGAAGAGAGGACTGACAGGATTACACCACCTGGAACCTCTATAATATTTGCCTCATTTACTTTACGCATTTAATTACTTACTTAGCATTTACTTACAACATTTTGAGAATTGATTGTTATACACCTCACAGCTCACAGACTGATATTCACCAGAATTGAGTTTAGCACACTCAACTTTCGCTTAGAATAACAAGATCAAGAAAAAGGCTAGAATTTTATCCGTTGCGGTTGACTCAGTTTTGCTTAAGTTAGTTTGACTTAAACTCGGCTCAGTCAACTTAACTCCACACAAGTTTCAACTGAACCTTAATTTGTTTAAAATCCAGTTTTTAGGGACAAGTTCATTCACCCCTCCCCCCTAAACTTGTGTTAGCCTTTCCAAGGGACCAACACTTCTATTAAATGAGATTCCTTAGGGTCAACCTGATATCTAGCACATATGAACACAACATCATTATGTTATGTCTACTAGCCCTTAAGTAAAATAGAGAGGCAACCATGGACCTGTAAAGTTGATTGCCCACTAATTTCCCTTCTTTATCCAGATCAAGCTTCATTGATATACTCATTGGAGTGGTTGCAAGATTGAGATGCTCTATGTTGAACTTCTTCACCATGTCCTTAACATATTTGGACTGACTGATATGAGTTACAGCTGGTGTTTGCTTCACTTGCAAACCGAGAAGTTAATTTAGCTCTCTCATGGAAGACATTTCAAATTACTTTGTCATAATGTCCTCAAAATTCTTGCATAAGACAAACTAAAAGGCTCAATCTAGCACACAAAGTACTAAGTCAAACGATTAGTAGGAAATAGTTTTACAAGCCGCTACTTTCTTCTCACGGTCTTGAACGCTTTTGTCTTTTTTGTGGCTTTTCGCCACATTCTCTAACATCACATCATCGGAACTGCACACTCCACATGTAATGAACTCATATGCCTTTCCAATGACATTTTTTTGGTTTGCTCGGAAGAATTATGCATCACATCATCAAACACAACAAGCACTTTCTTCGTGCTTTACTCATCCTATCTGAAGAATCAACCAATTTAAAATAACGTATTAACATAATTCCCAACCAAATAATAGTATTAAAAAAATATTCAACATATCCCGTATATCATCGCTTCCATTTGGCCTCATCGGTCAGGCGATGCACGATAATCGCTGATACCAACTCACATAATCAGGAGTGCATTCTCAATCAAATTTAGCCTTACCCATTCTTTGACTTGAATGCACTAGATGGTTGAAATGCATATGAAAGTCATCATCCCGTGACTCTTAACTTATAGACTGAATTGGCAGGATTGGCAGCTATGGCATGCTTTGGACATGACCGAATTGATGGATGATGCGATTGATCAACTGCAATTGAAACATAGTACATCCAGTAATGTACAATAAATAATATGTACAGCTTGATCAATTGTAATTGAAGCCTGACCCATACTAGATCCCTATCGACTATTACCACATCTACCCGCAACCAATTTCTTGAGACTTTGAATCCTCCCGAATGTTCAAAGTGTAATCGTCATCTCACCAAAAAGGGTAAATGGAAGGTGTTTTGTTTTTGGATGCCGCCTTTCAAAAAAGAAACCAATGATTACACAATTGGCATAAATGAAGGAAGACTTTTGTTAAGTTGAAAGATGGATTGACTTGCAGCCTTATCTTGAATATAGTACATCCAACCTTGATATCCAATAAACGAATGAAGGTTTTGTACCGCTTAAATTGCGTGAGCCCTGGCCCATTTCCAATGTACGGTTACAATATAATGTTAGAAATATATATAAAAAAACAAATAAACAAATTATACGACTTGATTCCAAATATTATACCTTGGTTTTCTTTCACACCTCATAACCAACATGATTCTCCAAGTCTCGCAATAGTATAGTGGCGTTTAGTAGCACATCATCATCAATATCATTTGAATCACGTGATCTATCACCCTTGATGCTCTCTGAGATGACTGTGTTGCCTCTTGTTCGGTTAGCTGCTCAACTTGTATATTAATATCCTTTGCCAATACGTTTTGCATATTCACATTCCTTTGCCTAATCCCATGCGTACTCAACCATCCCACCAAATCCAGTAGCCTTTGCCTCGGTTTCAAAAGGTACTTCGCATCAACCGCGGTATGAATAGGTACTTCGAACTTGGTTGTTCTGCCCTGGTTGCAGAGGGTACTTGATTACCTAGTATATCTGTTGCGGTTTCAGAAGGTAATTTGATACTTGGTTGACTTGCGTTTGAATTTTCTGATACGTCGAACCCTACAAACTTACATGATTTTGTTCTAGCCATACTTGCCTAAATGACAAAGCAACGTCCACATAAATGACATTCATAAATTTCTCAAAAATTGTAAAGCAATGGAACGTCAGCTAGGGTGACGTGATTTGCCAACGCAAACACCAGGACGGCCGACATTGGACACCTTAGTTCATATTATGCAATTCAAAAATAATGTCTCCTAAAAGGATGCTAATCTGAGAAATAAACGTCCTTGTTGTTGACGTTCCCGGAACATCCCCTATGGTGATCTTAATATTAAAAGGAGGTTCTATTGGCACCCCCCAATTTACTACTGACACCCCTATTACTCCCGGCACCACAAAAAATTACTTCGGCACCCGATGATTTTTTATAAAGGGAACGTCAGTCACACTGGTATTCTTTGTTGAACACCAAATTCAACAAGGAACGCCAGTATGACTGGCGTTCCCTATATAAAAAGTGTTAAAACTTAGAAACATCACCACAACTTTTCATTGGTGTTCGTTGTGGCACACCAACGTCAGTGTGCCACAACGAACACCAGTGTGACTGACGTTTTTTTCATCCGAAAAAATAATCAAAAAATGGATGCCAGAAGTAAAAACGGGGGTGCTAATAGAACTCACCTATTAAAAATAATCGTGCCACTAACATTCCTACCAACCCCATAGATTCGCACAATACTTTGGAACGGTAGTGAGCTCAACGTTTGTTCTTTGTATACCAACATCCCACATAGTGACATTCACCAAGAAACAAGGTTCGTCTTCTTCATGAAGAAAACCACCAGATCTATCAACAAACTTAACAAAAAAAAATGTTGCATTTGACCCAAATAGGCAACAAACAAATGACTTAAAGCACCGGACGGAAAACGTAAATATATTATCATTATTATTGCGGTGGTTGTTGTTGTTGTTACACCAAACAATCAAACAATCATTTATCATCAAACAAACAAATAAAAGAATGAATGAAGCAACCAAAATGGATGGGGATGTATTTAGTGGTATTATCTTGTTATACATACAGGCTGAATTAGACAGACTTGTTCAAATAACCCGGGCGCAATCACCAGCATCGCATATTATGACCGGGGCTCTTCCTTGTTGATGCATTTGGTCTGCCAATACAGGCTGAAGTTTTGCATACTCATCCTTAACAAATGAAGCTGCTTCCACAGCTCTATCTGCAGCAACCATTGCAAGACAGCAACCTCGAATCCAGCACCACTGAACCGTGCTCCATAAACACCAGGACACCTCACAAGTATCTCATACAGTTGTATTAACGCCTCACACCCTGCAAAACAAACCGAAACAAATATTGAAGGAAGAAAAGAAAAAAAAAAAAAAACACTCTTTCTGTGCACAACAATTTACAAGGATGCAAAAACAATAAACCCAAATCCTGCCAAGGAATTTCATGTATCAATCAAAGATATGTTTCCTCCATGAGTAGAATTATACCCTAGTTTTTAAGCTTAATATACTCATAAGCTTAAAATACCACATCTTATACAAGTAATACACATATTTCAACACCTCTCTCATGCTTGGATGTGAATGTTTGAACAACCAAAGTGTTAGAATTTTTGGTTAACTATATGTTAATTGTATCTTGTAATAATCCTAATTAAGGGTTAAATTATTGGTTAATTAGGAGGGCTATATTTTCCTCCATTTCCAGTTGTTTTTCCCTCTTGGTCCATTGTCCAACATTACCGTTGGAACAGTGTTTCGTGTAACATCCAACTAGCCGTTGGATCCCTCTCCTCTTATATAAAGGAGAGGCGTACTTGTAATAAGTCCGAATGAGCTTTCTATTCTAATTCTACAAGAATACCCTCGTATTCTCTAATTCTTACATTGTATCACAGCCTTAGGCTCATTTTCTGGAAAAATTTCAAATTCTCTGATTCTTCTTAGGTATAAGTTCAATGTTTGAGTTTACTGCTACTAGTTCAGCCACTGAATCCATTGTGAGTGGATACATGAATAATCCAAAAAGGTGTCATCGAAAGCTGCTGAAAGAATTGTATACTACGTAAAGAGATGTCCAGGAAAAGGGATATTGTTTAAAAAGAGGATCAGATGGAACTTGAAACATACACAAACTATGTAGGGTGCCTAGATGATAGAATTTTTTGATAATTATATGTGAATTATATCTTGTAATAATCCTAATTAAGGGTTAAATTATAGGTTAATTAGGAGGCTGCCATTTCCTCCATTTCAAGCTGTTTTTCCCTCTCTGTCCACTATCCAACATTACCGTTGGAATAGTGTAGCTTGTATATTTCTCAAATGAAAATGTATCGATAGCGAGTAAGACAATGATTAGGAGTAGTCGATATAGCAAGTATTGAAGTGCGATACAAAAGATGACTTTCGAGAGTCACTTGGCCCCTTAACCTCTTCTCTCAAAAAAGAGGCTGTGCGGACGAGTTGATCAAAGTCAAGTTGTACAGCCGATTCGATGACATCTTGAAGATTCCAACATGAGTTGGTGTCATGGCCATATGATGATAGAAGCACAACTTTTACACATTCACTTTGCTTAGATCCTTCCCCCAACTAACCGTTGGATCCCTCTCTTCTCATATAAAGGAGAGGTTTAGATGTAATAAGTCCAGATGAGCTTTCTATTCTAATTCTACAAGAATACTTTCTCTCATTCTCTAATTCATACACTTTGAGGAACAACTGTAATGAAAATATCAACAGACTGTTCTCTGGTAGGAATGTAGAACAGAGATAATTCTCTGCCTTTAACCTCTTCCACAATAAAATGCCTACTTCTTTACACATGCGTAGTCTAGTCATGGTGGATAGGGTTTCAGCAATATGTATTCCTGAAACATTGTCACGTAGCGCATTTGTATAAGATGGTGAACATGTAGGCATTAGCTCATGTATGATCATTCTCAACAGTGGAGAATATAGAAAGAGGTGAAGAGAAATATTCCCAGTTATTATAACAGTGAACCATAAGAAGGCTTTAAAAAGTAAACCCCCTATCAGCTGAAAGGTTACAAGAGCAGACATAATAAAGGCACGTGTCTGTTAGCAGACAAATACACCTAACAACAGCAATAATACAGTTGTAATAACAGACTTCAAACTAACTAATAAAAGACTTATGACGGATTTGAAATAAGGAATAAAAGAGTGTTACACCATAAATAATAATAAACTTAACATTCCTTAATATATTTACACTCCCCTTCAAGCTTGGATGTAGATATTGATACAACCAAACTTGGAACGTAAGTCTTGAACCACACCAGGTTGCACAACTTTAGTGAGGAGATCAACAACTTGTTGGGTAGTTGGAATGTAATTGAGGGAGATATCACCACAGTCCACACCTTCTCTGAAGTAATGTTTCTCAATGTCAATATGTTTAGTTTTGTCGTGTTGTATAGGATTTTTAACAATCCTCACAGTTGAGGTATTGTCACAGAATAGCTTTATAGGCTATAAGATGGGTATATGTAGATCTTTAAGCACTCTTTGGAGTCATATCCCTTCACAGATGCCACGGGCCAAGACTCAGAACTCAGCTTCAGCACTACTCCAAAACATCATAAGTAGCTTTTTACTCCTCCATGGTACAATGTTGCTCCATAGGAAGCGGCAATATCCAGTAGTATAGCGTCTATCAATGAGAGAACCCCCACCCCAGTCAGCATCGGTGAACACATCTACATCCCTGCAATCAGATTTTGGAAGTAAATGGCGGTCTTAACTTCAAGTATCTAAGATCCTATACACAGCATTCATATGTAACTGAGTAGGTTTGTGCATAAGTTGACTACGAGCCCACAGCATAACAAATCCTGTAAGAGAGATAGATCAACTTACAACCAGCCTTTGATATTGTCCCTTATCAACATGCTTACCATCTGGATCAATAGTGAGCTTCATACACGCCTCGGTGGGGTTAGAAGCAAATTTACACCCAAGCATGTCTGTCTCAAACTCTCAAGTTCGTTAAGATCAAGTTCGTTGAGAAACAGAAATGCTAGACTTAGTTCTAGCAATTTCCATGCTAAGAAAGTATGACATGACCAAGGTCCTTGATTTCAAATTTCTGGGAAAGGAATCTTTTGAGATGTTGAATTTCCTGATGATCATCACCAGTGATGATGATGTCATCAACATAGACAATTAGGATGGACTTCCTACCAGAAGCATCATATTTGATGAAAATGAATTGATCAGAATTACATTGTTGGTAACCACACTCTTTGACAGTCTTAGTAAACCTTCCAAACCATGACCTGGGGGATTGTTTGAGGCCATAAAGGGCTTTATTAAGCTTCCACACTCTGTTTCTCAAGTGAGTAGCCTCATGTAAACTTGCTACTCAAGATTCCCATTAAGGAAAGCATTCTTGACATCTAATTGGTTAAGAGGCCAATTAAGGTTGACAACAATAGAAAATAAGACACTGACAGTATTCAATTTTGCTACTGGGGAAAAGGGTTCTTGGTAATCAATGCCACAGGATTGCGTAGAACCCTTAGCTACCAACCTTTCCTTGTGCTTATTTATAGTACCACCAACATTTTATTTGATGTTGAAAAGCCATTTACAGCCAACAGGTTTTTTACCCTTAGGTAGAGAAGTATTCTCCCAGGTGTTATTCTTCCTTAAAGCACTTGTTTCCTCATTCAGGGTTCAAATCAGATATGGCCCAAATTCTGGGAAGTACTCACCTACCATCATTGCCCAAGATCTTCTCACAACTTCAAAGGGTGCAAATCGATACCCCGAGTAACAAGGAAGCTGAGAATTTTGCAGATAATGTTGAAGAAACATCAGCAATAATTGCCATGTCCTTTGGTAATCGTGGTGGACGAGGTGGTAGGAGTTTTCATGGAGGCCGTGGTGGATTCAGAGGAGGAAGATTTAGTAGAGGTTCTTTGAAGTGCGATCATTGTGGAAGAACGAATCACACAATAGCAAATTGTTGAGACCTTCATGGAAGACCCACGGGGATGGCAAATCAAGCTATCACAGCCACAACCAAAAGTTGATGAACAGAAGGCAGAGCAATTTTATAGTGCTGGTCTGGCCCAATCTGGTAATGCTTCCTCATCATGTTTAATGGCATCCAAGAAAAGTAAGTGGATCCTTGATTCAAGAGCCACGAAGCAATGACTGGTTCATTAATCTCTTCTGCAGTTGTCATTTTGTTAATTCCAAGAGTGACATTGGCAAATAGATCATTAGTCAGTGTCACAGGAATGGGTACAACTTGTTTGAATTCGGATATTGATCTTCTATCCACCTTATGCATACCTCAGTTTCAATTTAGTTTGTCGTCTATTAGTAAACTCACAAATGATCTTCAATGGGCAGTAACCTTTTTTCCTCATGGTTGTGTTTAACAGGATCTCAAGACGGGGAGGATTGGTACGGATCATGAAAGTGGAGGCCTTTATTATTTTCACAGAGGATAGTTCGGCTTCCACTGCTCTTCAAGGCACTACTGAGTCAATAAAGTGACATTGCCGTCTAGGTCATCCTTCATTGAAAATTTTGAAACAACAAGTCAATGGTCGTGGTAAGTCAGAAGCTTTTTCTTGCGAAACGTCTCAGCTTGGTAAACATCGTAGGGTGTCTTTAAAAATAGTGATCATCGTCGGTATGTTCCTTTTGAGTTGATTCATTCTGATGTATGGGGTCCTTTCCATGTACTTTCAAATAAATTCAGATATTTTATTACCTTTGTTGATGATAAATCCCGTATGACTTGGCTTTATCTTATGAAGTATAGAACCTAAGTAATACAATGTTTTCATCTTATTTCATCAAAAACTTAAGACTCAATTTAGTTCACAAATTCGTATGGTCCGGTCTGACAATGCAAGAGAATATAAAAGCCTGTTTACCCAGTATTTTTATCTGAAAATGGCATCATTTATTAGTTTTCTTGTGCTTATACTCCATAGCAAATTGGAGAGGCGGAAAGAAAAACCGTCACCTCATTGATGTTGCTCGTACCTTGATGCTTGGGATGAATGTTCCTAAACATTTTTGGAGTGATGTTGTTCTCACTATATGTCACAAAATTAATAGGATGCATACTAAGAATCTTTTAGGAGAATCTCCTTTCTCTGTGTTGTTTCAATCTGATTCTCCTTTTCCATTACACCAAGAATTTTCGGATGCGTGTTAAGTTCGTAACTTGGGTCTGGGGTTTGATAAATTTGATCCACGGGAACCAAGTGTCTCTTGGGATATTCACACACCCAAAAGGGTTATAGGTGTAATAGTCTTAAGCTTCAACGACATTTTACTCTGCTAGATGTAACTTTTGATGAGACGGCTGCCTATTATTCTTCTCTACTTTCAAATACAAAATTTCAAAATCCTATGTATGATGGTCAAAATCCTGAGTCTGATCCGCTACCCTTGCCAAAAATTAATCTCCATGATAATGATTTAGAAGTCTTAAAAGAAACAACCACCACACGGCAAGAATTAAGTGTCTCAGTCCCCGCTAGTGGACCTTTGTCACCCTTTTCCACAAGCTTTTCAAAGACGGAAGAAAACCACTACTGAAGCAGTTGATCCTCTGTCCTCTTCCTCCTCTGGAGATCCGGATCAGCCTCTCGAGCAGGCATCTACCCCATCTGAAAGTCTTCCCATTGCTCTTCAAAAAAGCACCAGGTCTTGTGTTACTAAGCATCCATTGAGTAATTTTGTCTAAACCGAAAACTTAACACCGTCTTACTCGTTTTTCTTAACACATATGTCTAGTGTTTCTACGCCCAAGTCTTTGTAGGATGCATTAACTGATTCTAGGTGGTCGATGGCCATGAAAGAGGAAATGAAAGCGTTGGAAGACAATGGTACGTGGGAGCTTGTCCCTCCTCCATCTAGTAAGAAGATAGTGGGATGTCGTTGGGTGTATACACTAAAATTTAAACCTGAAGGGACTGTTCAGCGCCTTAAGGCCAGGCTTATGGCTAAAGGCTACACTCAAACATATGGTGTTGATTATGAAGAAACGTTTTCTCCTGTTGTCAAAATGCCAACTATTTGGATTATTATCTCTCTAGCTGCTACTAATGATTGGCCTTTGTATCAGTTGGATGTCAAAAATTGCATTTTTGCATGGTGATTACATGAGGAAGTCTATATGGAGCAAACCACGGGGGTTGTTGCTCAGGGGGGGGGCGTGGTCTAGTTTGTAGACTCAAGAAGGCGTTGTATGGCTATGGCCTTAAGCAGACTCCGCGAGCTTGCTTTGTAAAGTTCACTGAAGTGGTTAAACAAGATGGCTTGAAACAATGCCAACCTAATTATTCTATGTTTTATGCGATAATCTGGGAATATCTTTCTCATTGTCTATTTAGATGACATTGTGATTACAGGAAGTGATTAACTTGGCATTGCACGGTTCAAAGAATTCCTTGGAAAGAGATTTCAGACTAAAGATCTTCGCAAGCTATGGTATTTTATGGGAGTAGAGGTGGCCAGATCAAATCATGGTATTGTGATGTGTCAGAGGAAGTACATACTTGACTTGTTACAGGAAGTTGGGTTACTTGGTGGAAGACCGGAAATACTCCTGTGGATCCAAATCAAAAATTGTTATAGGATGAAGGAGAGTTGCATGAGTCCCATGGTAAGTATAGGCGTCTTGTAGGAAACTCAACTATCTCACCATTACGAGGCCAAATATTTCTTATTCAGTTAGGAAATAAGTCAATATTTAGAAGCTCCAAGACAGCCACACTCGTTAGCAACCTTGCGGATTTTACATTACTCAAAGCGAGCTGCCGTTCGGGATATTATGTATAGATCGAATGGCACCTTAGAGTTGAGGGATTTACGGATGCAGACATGGATGGAACACCGTAAGACAAGAGGTAAACTACGGGTTACTGTACGTTTCTTAGAGGAAATCTGGTATCTTGGAAAAGTAAGAAGCAACCAGTGGTGGCAAGGTCTAGTGCAGAAGCCGAGTATCGGGAAATGGCTCATACATGTTGTGAGTTGACATGGATAAGACATTTGCTACAGGAGATTGGAATGCCCATTAGTGGACCAGTGCCCTTACATTGTGATAAGAAGCAGTGCTCTACATTGTTTCCAACCCAGTGTTTCACGAGAGATGTCACTTTGTTCGTGACAAAATGTTGGCAAAGGAGATTTGCACCCCGTTTGTTCGATCAGGAGATCAACTTGCTGATGACTTTACCAAAGCATTGTTTGGTCAACGGCTTAAATTTATTTGTTCCAAGTTGGGCACGGTGTTTCTGTCTTTTGAGGTAAGTAAGCCCATTAGGCTTGGGGATGTGTTTATCTTGTGTATGGTTTTATCTATATAAAGGAATAAACAGTGTGAAGGGATATTCAATTCGAAATCCCAGTTGTTTTACAGTGTTTACTCACTAGCACCAGTATCTCATGTATCCAGTATTATAAAAACGAGTCCAACACCAGGTTTGTTGTTTAAAAGAGGTAGTCAGCTCAGCATGGCAAGTTTTTGTGATGTAGATTTGCTTGGTTTATTTGTGGATGGACGCTCACCATGGCATGGTGTGTGTTTGTAGGAGATAACCTGGTATCTTGGCACGGCAAGAAACAACCATTTGTGGCTAGATGTAACGATGATGTTGGGTATAAAGCAGTCACACCAAATGTATATGACCAGATTTGTACCTAGAGAGTACTTGTTGAGCTCAAACTTGTACCTACTTGGGCTATTAGGTATTCCAGTGGCAGTAAATCAACTATACACGTCTCAAACAACTCAGTCCAGAATGGTGTGATTAACCATGTTTAGATAGATAGACATTACATAAAAGGGAAGCTTGAATCTATGGTGACTTGTCTTATATATGTTACAACAAAGCAGCAAGTAGTAGATGTCTTCACAGATTTTGTCTGAACCTATGCTCGAGTATTGTACAAGCAAGCTGGGTTTGTTCAACATCCACAAAGAAGCTTTAGGGGAGAGCTGAAAGATAGATTATTGAGCTTTATCAAGTGTAATTAGCTGTATCTGCTTAGCTGTAATTTGTGGATCTACTTAGCTGTAATATCTGCTAGAAAACTTGTTAAACTTAAAAGCTAAATAAGGGTTGTAAATGTAACAGCAGTAAATTCCCCAAACAGTTGGAATCTCGTTGTAATATTGTGTTTATAACAAAATTAAGTCCATTCTTTCAATGCTAAGAAAAGATCTTTTCATTAAACACAATAATCTTAATTGTGTCTTGTTTTCTATCCAGAATAACAAAAAAAATAAATAAATAAATGCAAGTAGGGTATAGTTTCTTGTAGGAGACAATGTTGTCAATTGGATGGTTAGTACAATTTCTAGTGTCTTTCCTTAAGGCAATAGGTCTATTATGAATGAGATGTCAATGGAATCATGAGAATGTTCAGTGGAGGTGTCGTCTAAATCCAGAGGTTGTTCAGGAATATGTCCTATGTTTCATTCTTCCTCGTATAGTTTATGTCTTCTAAAATGTATGTCCTCGAATAGGACCATGTCCTACGTTTCATTCTTCCTTATCTGATTTATTTCTCCTAAAATATACAAGGATGATACGAGGCCTAGATATTTCTTATTATTCGGGAATTTTTGACACATCAGTAGTGTCAACATTGTCATTTATCTGGTCAGTAGAACCGGGAATTGGTATGTGTTCAGGATTATTGTTAAGCCTAGTGGAAAAGTTTGGTGTAAAAACACAAGAATGATGTTGGAATAAGTCGGCCTAGGGCCTAGATATTATGTTATATTTCCTGTTTTACCTTACTTTTACTATTAGACATGTGTTAAATATGTTAGAACAAATAGGCTTGCTCACTAAGCATATGAGTCGGTTGGAGTAGTATTTAAAAAGAGTCTGTAATCTTTTTCAATATATCATCATATCCATAAAAGTATTCCCTTTCTACTCTAAAGTTTTACATGGTACCAGAGCCATGATTTCTATCATCGGTGAAGGCAATTTCGATGTGTAAAGTTGTTCTTACCGGCGCTCAACCTCAATCGCCGGCCATGACAACCGAACGAACTCCTACTTCATCTAGGGTTACTTCGGATCATAATGGAGGGCCGAGAGAGGAAGAAGCACTGTCAGCACTTTCATCGGTGTTGTTTCCCATACGAAAACTCACCGGGAAAAACAGCCTAACAGGCAAGACATGCTGAGCCTGGTTCGGATGATGCAAAGCAGCGAATTTTGAGGATAAAAAATTCTGGAGGACAGCAGCATGTATTTGGAAAGGTGAATCTAGCCTCTTCTGATCAAGAGCAGTCGTCTCACACCGGGGAGGTCCCTTTTACGAAGGAACAACTCGAGCGTCTTGCCAAACTTCTGGTGTAATCAGGTTCAGTTAAGCCCTGGCCCAGCATGTCCTTTAGTTCAGTCAGGTAAACAAGCCTTAATTGCTTTTTCAGACACTAACCCAAAAAACTTGTTGGATAATTGATTCTGGAGCAACCGATCATATGAGTGGCGTTTCAGAATGATTTTCCAGATAGATTTCTTGTGCTGGAAATCAGAAGGTTAGACTGGTGGATGGATCATATTCTAGCATTGTTGGAATAGGATCCGTCCGTGTTTCTCCTACCATTATACTAGAAAATGTTCTTCATGTTCCTAAACTTTCCTGTAACCTTTTATCTGTTTATAAGTTCACCTCGGATGCGGGTTTCTATGGATGATTGTGTATTTGAGGATTGGGATTGAGAAAGATGATTGGCAGGTCTAATAGGATTGGGGGACTATACGTACTTGAACATCAGCCACCTGTTGTCAAAAACTTCTTCAATCACCTTCTTGGCATATTCTGGCTCGTCACATATTAAAATATTGTCATAAACTGAACCTGCTTTCAACTGCCAAACTTCAACCCCAACATACTTAATTGGCTTCAGAACATACAGGTCATTGTCAACCCATGGAATCTTCCACTTCCCTTTATAGTTAGGATTCTTAATTCTAATTCTGGATTATCAAAATGGGAGCATCGAAGCTGAAGCTTGACTATCCCTAGCAGCAGGATTCTTACTACTCTCACAAATCACCTCTGAAATCGTCTTTGAAGAGCGATTCGACGATGGATGGAGAAGCAGGTGGGTGAAGTCTGATTGGAAAAGTGCAGAAGGAAAGGCTGGTTCATTTAGCACACTGCTGGAAAGTGGTCTGGTGATCCTGATGATAAAGGTCTTCACACAGCTATAGATGCTAAGCATTTTGCCGTATCTGCAACGATACCAGAATTTAGCAACAAAATAGAACACTAGTGGTACAATATTCCATCAAATTTGAGCAGGATATCAAATGTGGTGGGGGTTATTATCAAGCTTATATCTGGATATGTTAATCAAAAGAAATTCGGCGGAGACACTCCTTACAGCTTGATGTTTGGACCAGATCTGTGTGGAACACAGACGAAGAAACTTCATGTTATCATCTCATACCAGGGCCAGAACAACCCCATCAAGAAGGATTTACAATGTGAAACAGACAAGTTGACTCATTTTTATACATTTATTCTTAGGCCTGATGCAACTTACAGTGTTCTCATTGATGGTCAAGAAAGAGGTTCACGCAAGCATTGAAGCACCTACTCCTCTTGATGATCAAACACTTTCTCAGGACCAATCCGAATCTATGAGTCCAGAAATTCAGCAGGAATCTCTCTCGGGGTCGGAACTCGTGACAGGTAAGAGGGATATCCTCTTCTTGATCTTCCTACAGCTCTCAGAAAACCAAAAAGGGCTTGTATTGATCGCCCATTATATTCTTTGTCCATGATAAGTTGTCATCCAATTATAAAGCCTTTCTGATTACTGTTGTGTCCACCGAGATACCCAGAAGAATACATGATGCTTTGTGTGATCCTGAGTGGAAGGTGGCAGTCAAGGATGAGATGGATGCTTTAGAGAAGAATGGGACATGGGTTCTCGTTGATTTGCCCGAGGATAGGGGGTCGGTTGGGTGCAAATGGGTGTTCACCAACAAATTTAACTCTGATGGGTCTCTGTTGAGACGTAAAGCTAGATTGGTAGCTCAGGGTTTCTCACAAACACATGGTACTGATTATTCATAGACATTCTCACCAGTGGCGAAACTGAATACTATGCGGTTCATTTTTTCCGTGCAATGAATTTAGATTGGGAGTTGAATCAGCTCGATGCAAAGAACGCATTCCTTCATGGAGAATCGAAGGAAGATATATATATATATATGCGGGCCCTCTTGGGTTTGAAGAAATCGTTGGGCCCTCTTGTGCTTGGTGGGAAAGTGTGTAAGCTGCAGAAATCGTTGTATGGGCTCAAGCAGAGTCCTAGGGCCTGGTTCAATAGGTTCATGAGATTCCTGAGGACCTTGGGGTTTACTCAGGGACAGTCTCATTACACTTTATTTGTAAAATCGTCACATCCTAACAAGTTGAGTCTCCCAAGATCTTTTATGTCAAATTCTCTGTCCATTTCTGTCTTCAACTTCTGATTTGCAGAAACATCATCACCAGTCACAATCATGTCATCAAACCCGATAGAAGACAAACAACTAAGGATTAAGTTAATTAACCAATAAAGCAACTAAAAGAGGAGTATTAAGAACTAATCATAATGATTAATTCTAACACTTTCTACTCTAAAGTTTTAAAATGATGACAATTCTTTTAGTGACTTCTGGGTGGTAGTATGGTTGAGCCTCATTAAAAAAAAGTTGCATCAATAGAGGAAGAGGAGGTTCTAATGGAGGCCATTTTAAGGGAGATGAATTACCATATTTGAGATTTGCAGACGGAAGGCTTTGATACCATGAAGAAATTTGAGATAAGAAACGAAAAAGAGAAAGAATAAGGAGAGGAAGTTAAATATAGTACAACACGAGAGCATTAATTATGGCAGCGGGCAAGCTTAAAATCTTAACCTTTTACCAAATCTTAGCCGTTAACAGTATGCCTACTCCCCCTACTATGTTCCAAAAAAAGAATACAATAATACATCTTGTACCAGTAATAAACATATTTCAACACTAGTTATTTGCTGCCTACACAATCACCTACTGCTGTTGACTGTAAATTTACATCTTGTGGGTTTTCAAGAAAATATTTAATGAAAATCAGCTCTATTAAAGCATGAAATTTTAGTATGGGGCTGTGGATAAAAAGAAAATAAACCATACCACACTCATAATTCTGAATGGAACTCAAACCGGACTCTGAGATGAGCTTTCCAAATTCTTCCAGATCTCCAGACGCCCATGCTTCAAGGCCTAAAACGCAAGTACTCTCACTTCACTTGTTAGGTAAGAGAATGAAGCAAAGAAAGTCCACATGAAATCGAAAGATATCAGAAACATTTTCACCTTTTAGGACTCTCGTGTTTTCCGTGAAGTAATGCTCTGCTCTTTTAGCTAGATTGCTTTCTAATTTACCCTGGAAAATAGGATATGTAGACTTTAACTATAAGCACTGGATGAAATTTAGCCAAACAAAAAGGAAGGCGGGCTCAACCATCTTTGTCTTTGGTCAACTCATCAACGATCAATTTAATAATCAGGCCCGCACCCATATATAACTAGCATTTTGCAAACAAATAGTTTTTAAAGATGAAATACATTTGGAATTAACTAAAACATACCTTGTAAGCCTCATATACCCCTAATTCAACTGCAGAAAACATCAGAAATGTAACAGTAGAAATCCTATAATAAAGACAACATCAAAACCATAATATATTTGTCAAAAATCCATCCTCATTTTTTTTCTTGGCATAATGACGGACTATAAATCATATAACAAAAATACCTTTACTTCATATTCCCCATTAAAAAATTACAGAAGTATTCAAAAACAAATTACAGAAAAACTTAAATATGAAAGATAACACAAAAATAGACCATACTCCTGCCCCCCGCCCCCCCACCAACCAAAAAATAAATTAAATAAATTTTAAAAAAAAAAACTTGGTAAAATATTCCCAGAAAAATCCACAGATCGCACTGCCCCCATCCCCCAAACTTATCCTCCCAAGAAATAAACCCTAAAACTAAACCCCTAAACCCTCTTCATCCCTAAGAACCCATCCACACTCTAAACCATAAACCCTTTGTTTTTAATTTCATTTTGTTAAATAAGAGGAATATTGATGTAAAAGCACAGGTTTACATGTCCTTAATGCCAAGAAAAAAGGAGCTTTAGTTTTAACCAAAGCAAATTTTAAAATTGGGCTTCCAAAAGGACAAAATCGATAGTTTATTTGTCAGAAACCCAACTTCGTTTTTTCCGGCAAAAAGGACAAACTATAAACCAAATAAGAAAAGTACTCTTACTACATATTCTCCTATTAAAAACACACAGAATAATAAATTAAAACAATAGACCATACCCCCGCAGTCCCACTTATCCCCCATCCTCCCAATCCCTCAACTAAATCCCCTCAAAACTAAACTTTAAACCTCCATCCACCGCACCAACCCTATACTCCATCCACTCCCTAAACCATTTATTTTTTATTTTCATTTGTTGAATAAGAGGGGTTTTGAGGTAAAATACAGATTGCCATGTCATTCTTGCCCAAAAAAAAACTTGGATTATTAATAAACCAATGAAAACTTTGAAGTTGGTCCTATTCCCAATTATCCGGGAAAAAAAATAACAGAAATAAGACCCACTTACCATTTGATAGAAGTGGTTCTTCTTCACAACCACAAGCCCTATAAAAAATATTCACGTTGAAAGTCATGACGTTTTCAGATGCTTGTTAGAATTGAAGCTACAACAGATAATTTCTGCAGATTCCACAAAGAGAATAATGGCCAAAAAAATACAACCATTATTTTTTCTTAGAGAAGTGATGTCTCGGTTGTTTGTTTGACGAAGCCAATGCAGAAAACTGAATGCCAAAATCAAAATTTTCTCCCATAATCAATGGAAATATATACAAGTACTTGTCAATTATAGGATTACAAGGTACCAATTTGTATGAGGTTTACAAGTTCATGCTACAAAACGAATATAAGACTTTTTTTCATTAAGAAGATATGTCTCTTGTGCTCATATGGGTACTTTGCCATTTTCATGCATCCTAAGAAATAAGATTCAGGAAACGATCGCCTTTGAGTGAAACATTGGATTACCATGTGAACACTAACGAAGCATTCGGAGGAAAATCTATAACATAATAATACTTCTCCAATAAAGATTCTATATTTACAAAAGCCAATCAACATCAACATCAACATAAGAGAAAATATGCCAAGAAAAACACAAAGAAATAGACATCAGAAACTGACACTGTGATTGAAGCCCTAACAAAATTATGTTAATTCCAGCATAGAACTTCAGAAATATTGAAATCCTATGAAGGAACAAAGAGCTAAAAGAAACCCAGTCAATAACAGAGTATAATTATATTCTCAGGTGATCTCAATATATCAATTCTTATACTTTTAAGTCCTAGGCTTCATTACAGAAGGTAATACATATACTTTTGTCTGGTAATGTGTTTTGTATCAAATATGGATATACACCAGATTTTAGGATACACGTCTACGGAAAATTTGCAATTTATTAAAATTTGGATCCGAAATCAATATATACATATCAATAACTCGCATACATAAAATGAAACCCTAATGAAATTGAAGAAAAACGCAATAAATCTAGTGAAAAGCTATTCAAAATGAAGAAAAACTACCAAAAAAGAAGGAAAACTACCAAAAATGAAGGAAAACTAATTCCTCTGTCCCAAACTGAAAGGCATTTTAGAGTTTTCACATAGTTTAAGATAGTGGAAGAATGTCAACAAAAAAAATAAGGAATTAAGGACAAAATTCTAAAATACCCTTTGACTATCGTTAATGCAATCGTGTAAAGTAATGAAAAGTTATTGAATTGATAATAAATTAGGGTTAAGAGAAAGAAAAATGTAATAAATGCTCTTTGGTATTTTAAAAAGACTTATACTATATTATCAAACCAAAAAGCCAAGAAGATTAATATTTTAGGACGGAGGGAGTACTAAAAAAAATATTTTATTGTTTTAAATATTTATAACTTGGTCCTCATGGTTTTTATTATATACTACCTCCGTCCCATAATAAGTGTCCACATTTTAGAAAAAAATTGTCCCATAAAAAGTGTCACTTTAAATTATCAATGCATCATTTAATGTTTATTTTCCAAAGATACCCTTAGTCAAACATTTATTTATTGCACTCATTTCACATCCCAAAACAAACATTTATTATTTGTTAGGGGTAAGTATGTCAATATAGTATAAAAACACAACACATTAATTACATTTTTTAATATGCGTGAGAACTAAAAAGAGGACACTTAATTTGGGACGGAGGTAGTACAATTTGGTTCATACATTTAATATTTACCCATATTCCTTATTTATCTGTATTCTAAATTTTCCAAAAATCTTCTACCGGTGGATCCGAATCCACGTATCCATACCCAAAGCAACTTAAAGAATAAACACGCAAAGAGTACTTTAGGTCCCTTGATAACATTATCATGCCTTCAGACTGATTAAATCAAGCAAAGGGTACTCAACTGCATTCTCATATTTCCTAATAGAATATCTCTATTACACAAAAACATGGACTTCACATTGTAATAAAAACTAAGCCGATATGATGACATGAATAATTTGCTGTGCACAGAACAAGCCTTAGGCAAAGAAACAATAGAGTTAAGCAAAGGAAACTCACTCTAGCAAAATTCTTGCTGCCTCCTGACATTCAGCAACTCGGCGATTATATCCAGGATTGGTTGTCAAGGCCAGCTTCAGGCCAGAAAATGCCAGTAATATTTTGTAGCCATTCTGCTTATTGCTTCTCACGCCTTTCCACATGTTCGGAGACGGTATAAGCTTATGTTCTTTAGTCTGCACACACACTCCAACAAGGATCACACGGACGAAAGAACACACAGAAAATTTAAGCAATGAGATGTACCTACTGACAACTAGCAAACAAAAGATAATACAAGCTAAATAACACATTTTAAAAGAAAACATGACAAGGGTACAAATGGAAAAGAGATTTTGCTATTTGGCAAAAAGTACATCACGCTTTCTTTAGGTTGTACGGACAAAAATATTATCAGATGACAATGATACCTATATTTCGTATTTAAAACACATAAAAAATATAGATTAAAAGTAAAAGCAAGCGTACGCCCCGTAAGAAACAAAAGCAACAAGAAGAAAGTATTATTTTGTAATTAGAATAGAAAGCTCATTAACACCTAATGACCAAAGCACTTCTTAATATAGAAGGCAGGTCCAACGGCTAGAAAAAGGAAAAGCAGGAAGGCTAGTTGGACAGTGTTTCCTGTTCTGGAAACAGCCAAAAACAAGGAAACTAAGCCACTAATTTATAATATAATTAGGGCTAATAAACAACTATTAAAATACTATTAAAAGACTAATAAAAGATAAATAAAGGGATAACTAAGGAACCATATTTTAACACTACCCCTCAAGCCGGTGAATGTATATCAATCAATCCCAGCTTGCGGGGGAGATAACCAAAGCTTAATCAGACCAGTGTCTAACTTCTCTTTGATAAAGTGACGATCAATTTCTACATGCTTTGTTCTATCATATTGAACAGGATTGTGAGAGATGTCTATAGCAGATTGATTATCACAATGTAGGATCATAGGTGACATTTTTTGAATCTTTGGATCATCCAAAATGATCTTGAGCGGTTGAGCCACAGGAGTTCGCAGACACCAATTGCTAGGGCTTTGAATTCAACTTCAGCACTTGATTTTGACACCACCCCTTGCTTCTTACTACTCCAAACAATAGGATTCCCAAGCAGAAAGATACAATGACCGGAGGTAGATCTTCTATCATCAATGCAACCAGCATAATCTGTATTAGAGTATGTCCCTAGACGCCGGTTATCTCCCTTTTTGAACAACAACCGTTTCCCTGGGCAGCCTTTTAGGTAAGTACACAATCCTTTCAGCTACATTTTGATGACACCTTTTACGGTTGTGCATATATATGCTCACAACATTGACTGCAAAGGCTACATCAGGCCTTGAGTGAGACAAATAAATAAGCCTTCCAACTAATCTTTGATAGGCAGTGTTGTCCACTTCTTTATCATCATGTTTTACCACAATCTTTAAGCAGGTCCAGAATGTACTTTTGTTGGGAAATGAAGGTCCCCTGTTTATAGTCTGACCTCAATCCCTCGGAAATACTTCTACTTCTTTGATGTTAAATTCCTTGCACGGATAGTATTTCAAGTGTGCATTTCCTTCTACATCATCCCAGTAATGATTATGTCATCAATATAAGCCAAAAGAATAGATCTTTTGCCATGCATATTCACCTTTACAAACATAGTGTGACCACCTTGGCTCTCTTTATAGTCAAGGCTGATCATGGCATTGGTGGATCTTCCAAACCAGGCCTTAAGGGACTGTTTTAGGCCATAAAGTGTCTTGTAATCTACAAACTTTCCTTTTTTTTCAACTTGGAAGCCTAGAGGAATGTCCATGAAAATGGTTTCCTCTAAGTCTCCTTGAAGAAAAGCATTTTCAACATCATACTGGTTTAAATTCCAGTCGTAATTAACAGCCAAGGACAGTAAGATTTTGACAATGTTCATTTTTGCCACAGGGACAAAGGTGTCAAAATAATCAATGCCATGGGTTTGGGTATACCCTTTGGAAACAGTCTTGCCTTATATCTTTCAACAATTCTATCATATTTATATTTGATGGTAAGAACTCATATACATCCCACAGCTTTTGCCCCTTTAGGAAGATTGACAAAATCCCATGTCTTGGTTCTTTCTAGGGCTTCCATCTCATCTTTCATGGCCTTCACCCATCTCTCATCAAAAAGAGCCTCAGACAGACCTTTTGGTGCAGGTCCATTCAACAGATTTTTCAGAACTTTTTCTGTTTTTGAGGGATCTTGTTGTAGGATAGATAGTTCTTTATAGGGTGAAGAGGATGTAAGGTGCAAGCTCTTACACTCTTTCTTTTAGCAATAGGTAAATCCTTGGGTATTGTACTACTAGTTTCTGTTTCTGGATCAGTTGGGACTGATTCCTCTTCTATGTTAGGAGTAGGTTATGATGGTTCTTCCATATTGGAAGTTGAGTCAAAATTCCTATTCTCTTCAATATGAACAATGTACTGCAATCAGATCAATGATTGGTGCCTTTTCTTTAGTAGCATCTTTTGTTAATTCCTCTGCAGATATTTGTCTTTCAGAAGTATGAACAGGTTCTTCATCTTCTAAAGACCCAAGAGATAGATCAAGCAGGTACATCTCTTTCTCCGTATCAGAAGTAAGCATCTCCCCCTGAATCGAGGATTTCCCAATATAGTAGGGACTCATCTCATAGAAGGTTATATCTTTAGAGACTTCTTAGTAAGGGGTGATAACACTTGTACCCTTTCAAAGTATTGGAATACCCAATGAAAACACATCTTAGAGCCCTAGGATCTAGCTTTCCCCTGTTAGGAAAATGAACATGAGTAAACACTTCAAACCCAAAGACTTTGGGTGGGACACCCTCTGAAGTTAAGAAGGAAGGGAAGAAGCCAGTCAGAGTCAGAATGGGGCTCTTATTCTCCAAGATTTTTGTAGGCAGTCTATTGATAAGGTGAGCGGCTGTAAGGACTGCCTCACCCCAATAGCTTTTAGGAACATTCATTTGAAACAGAAGTGTCTTAGAAGTTTGCAACAAGTGTCTATTTTCCTTTCATCCACCCCGTTCTTTTGGGGTGTATGAACATTGGAAGATTCATTGATAATTCCCTTCTCCTCTACAAAAGGATTGAGAAATCTGTTAAAGTAATCCCCGGCATTATCAGATCTTAACCTTTTATTCTTGGTATTAAATTGGGTTACGATCATGTTGTAAAAGAATGGGAGCATATGAGTCAAATCTGACTTGTGTTTTAGCAGGTAAAACCAAGTGGTTCTGGTGCAATCATCAATGCAAGTCACAAACCATTGTGCACCATTAACATTAGAACAATAGAGGGACCCAATATATCACTGTGGATTAATTCAAAAGGATTAGAAGTGAGATGAGACTGAACAGGATAATGAACTCTTTTATGCTTGGCAAATTCACATTCATTGCATTTAAAATTTTCAACATTTGAACCCTTACACAAACTAGGAAACAAATGCTTTAAATTTTGAAAAGATAGTTGCCCTAGTCTCCTATGATACATAAGAATTTTATCATTATCAGCCTTAGAAAGCAGGGAGACTTTCCCAAAAACTTCTTTATCCTCCTTCCGATCCTTAATAAAGTAGAGCCCCTCCTTAATTCTACCAAGACCAATCCTCTTCATTGTTGTTAACACCTAGATCACACAAAAATTAGGGGAGAACAAAACATATCAATTTGAATCTTTGGTCAATTTTCTGACAGACACCTGATTAGCAGACAAATCAGGAACATGAACATTTTTAAGGATTAAACATTCATTCAGAATTACATTCCCACTACCAGCCCCCTTGATAGAGTTGTCATTAGCAACTGTAACGTTTTGTTGGTATTACAAGGAATTTAATCAGAGAATAAGCCTATAGAAGGGGTCAGTAGCTCCAAAGTCAACCACCCAACCCTCCCTTAGTAACCTTCTGATTTAAGAGTCAATGGAAGTCACGCCTGAGAAAACCATGGAAAAAGAAGGGTTTTCCAAGGTATCAAGGAACTTAATTTCTCAATCTCAGATTGACCAAGGATAGGGTTCTGACCAGGAGGAGTCTGATTTGTTCCTTGAGTATTGCCTTCAGTTTAACTAGAATTCGCAGCATGTGCCAGGGCATTATTCTTGCCTGGTCTCCCATGTAACTTCCAGCAAAACTGATTAGCTCTTTTTGCAGTACAAAAGAGATTATCCCTATCACCAGTTTTGAGATTCTGAATTTAATTAGAGAACTTCATGTCCAGAATATCCTTAGACTCATTGGTCTTAGGATATCCAGACTTGTTTTGCCAAGAGTTGAACCCTCAGTAGCTATGGTGTCAAGCATGACACCCCTTCTACCCTCTTCAACTCTTATTACATATATGGTTTCATTTAGGATAGAAACGTCTAATCTTCCCATAATCTAAACCCTTACTAGGTCAAATTCTTGATTTAGACCAATTAAGAAAGAGAAAATCCTCTTCTTTTTCAACCATTCTTCTGAGGGTAAAAGCATCATCACACTGATAACGGTCTAATCCTGCCACATCCCCTAAAAAAGGCTAGAGTACTCAGTGATAGACTTATGACTTATTTCCCTGCTTAGTGTTCAGAATTCTTACCCTAACTTCATAGATTTGGGCTGCACCATTGACCTTAGAGAAGGTCTGTTGAACAGTTGGTGAATGACAGAAACATGCAGGTATCACTTATCTCTGGAATCTTGGAGTTCCAAAGCCAAGACATCACCATTGAATCCTTTTCATCCCAGCTAGCATACATGGGATCATCTTTCGCAGGACCAGTTCCTAGCAGATGGCTCAGTTTGCCTCTACCTTTCAAGAAGGTTTTGACAAACTGGGACCATTTGAGTTAGTTTTTTCCATTTAGCTTGTAAGCAGCTTAAATGTTTGAAGTTCCCCTGAGACTATGGAGTTCACAGAGGTAGATGATTCAATGGTTGTACTAGAGGCAGTAGATTCAGCCATGAATCAAAAGTAAACATAGAGACTTCCGTATTTTTTCAAAAATCTAGAAAAGAGCCTAAAGCTCTGATACCATGTAAGAAACAAAGGCAATGAGAAGAAAGTATTCTTTTGTATTTAGAATAGAAAGCTCACTACATCCTAATGACCAAAGCACTTCTTAATATAGAAGGTAGGTCCAACGGCCAGAAAAAGGAAAATCAGGAAACATTGTTCCGACGGCTAGTTGGACAGTGTTTCCTATTACGGGAAACACCCAAAAACAAGGAAACGTAGCCACTAATTTCTAATATAATTAGGGCTAATAAACAACTATTAAAAGACAAATAAGAGATAAATAAAGGAATAACTAAGGAACCATAGTTTAACAAGCCCCTACAACTTTCACTGAATTGAAATTGAGATACTGATGCAAGTTTTTAACTATGTACCTCAGCCCGCCCAACCTTAACACTTAACACTTAACAACAACACCCCTTAAACTAAACCCTTAAAAATAAACACAACAACAACCATAAAGTACAAAGGTGATTAAGGTAAAGTAACACTTTGACCGCTCTTTGACTTCTTATTGCCTTAAGAAAATGTGGATATTGATGATAATGAAGTATGCTCAATGAGGGTTGGCTATACTGTGGTTAGATCCGACACTTGTCAAGCGGTTTACAACTTGCAAAACAAGGCTTGAAATCGTAAGTGTTTGGTTCTGGAAAGCTCATCTGATGCTTAAGTCGGTACAAGATCCGAGAGTTAAGAGGGAACATACTTCACACAGAGGATGTCTTAGGTTTATATAGACCTTGAGCCCGTAAAATGGCAAGCCTCATGTTTGCACCCGAACAACATCGTATTCTGAATTCAGACCAGCCAAGAAGGTGTAAACTCTATCCTTTACCATGACCTTTTTCAAGGTTGTGGCATCCTCAATGCATTTCATTTGAATACACTAATAGTGATCCAATTCTTGCCACATTCCTAGAAGCAAAGCCAGAATACTCCGTAATGGATCTCGCTCCTTGCTTGGCTGATGAGATTTGTCTTGATGAGATTTGTCTTAATCTCATAATTATGTGGAACATTGTTTGCCTTGGAATAGGTTAGCCTAACAAAATCCTGAATTTCCTTAGGAGACCCAAGCAACATGCTAGTGTCACTTATCTCTTGTGTCATGGAGTTCCATAGCCATGACATGACCATAGAATCCTCCTTATCCCATGTGGCAAACTTAGGATCATCCTTAGATGGACCAGACCCAATCAAATGACTTGCATTGCCTTTGCCTTTGCCTTTGCCTTTGAGAAAAGTTCTCCCCAGTTGTGACTACTTAAGATAGTTTTTTCCCTTCGAACGTTAGGATGCTTGAATGTTTTGTAATTCCTTTATTATCGTTGGAGTTTCACTTGTTGGGTATTCAGAAATTGGACTTTTAATAGATGATCCGGGCATAATGAAGAAAGAGGGTGTTTAGATGAGAGAAAAGAATCGAAAAATTACCAAAACACTCACCTAGACGTCTGATACCATGTTAAAAGGGTTAATAGAGAAAAATCTTTCTTGTATTCAAAATAAGACAATGGAGGAGTATATACAAAGTTTGTGTGGAAAAAATATCTGTACTTGTGTTATTTTTATATGTAATTTGTTGTAGTTACATAGTTGTTTTCTCATAGGCTTTCTTTTTGAATCCCTTAGAACAGATTTTATCAAACCTCTTATTATCAGGTTTGCCATGTAATTTCCAGCTTGTGTCTTTGACATGCCCAACCTTTTTGCGGTAATCACACCAAGGTTTGTCCCTTTTCCCTTCTTCCCAGTTTGACTTAACTGAGATTTTGAGACAAGGGCGTATCCTTCTTGTGTTCCTTCAGAGTCAACAGAGTTTATCTTCATCATGAGTTTCCTCATGCTCCCTTCATGACGCACCTCAGAAAACACAGCCTTTGAGTTGGGCAAGGGTTTAGTATCAAGGATACGCCCTCTGACATCATCTAGGCACTCACTGAGCCCAATTAAGAACCTAAACACCCGTTCATTTTCAACAATATGCTTATATAGTTTGTTGCCATCACTGCATTTCCATGGAAACTCTTCAAATAGATCTAACAAGCCTTTGTCAAGGTATTGAAGTACCGGGTAACAGAATGCTCCCCTTGACACAATCCTTGTATTTGGGCTTTGATCTCAAAGAGTTCAGCAGTGTTGCCCATCTTTGAGTATAGTTCTTTGGCGGCAATCTAAATTTCTTGAGTTGAATCATAGAGGATGAAATTCTCGTTTGTTTCAGGTGCCATAGACCTTATTAGCCATGACATCACAAGATTATTCTCAGTGTCCCATTGCATGCATTTGGGATTCTTTGGGACAGAAATTTTCATTTATCCAGTGAGATATTTTATATTCCTTTGGCCTACCACAACATTTTCACAGAGCGAGACCACTGAAGATAATTATTATTCAGTTTATGAACAAAAATAGTAGATGTATTATGTTCGGAATTCCCAATGGAAATATTCCTATTTGAAGCCGAAGCAATTTCAGAAGAAGAAAAAGTAGAAATGATAGACATGGTTGCGACAAAATTTTTCTTAGAATCTGAAAAAACAGCTAGTTTGAGATAAAACAAGTTAAGTTCTTGTTTATACATTTACATATGAGAATATATATAGGTACAAAGGGAGCCATAACGGCTATAAGGAATGGGCAACAGAAGGAACTAAACAGACACTTACCAGCTACTAAAGGCCTTGAGCCGCCTAAATATTTAATAAACAATTAACTTAAACCAACCAATTAACTCTACCCATCAGAATCAAAAATAAAGAAAACAAGGAATAAATGTTTAATAACTTCAATAACTTCCTACAAGAGTAATTGTAGAAATTTCCAACAACACGGGCCTATCTTTGTCTTAGAAAATGAAGTGATACAGAGTTTAGGAATATGTGTTGCTACTTGGAGAAAAGTGCGCAAGTGTAGGCATCGCAGAAATATTGCACTTAATTGTTGTTTTGATTTATAAATTTTCTCTAGAACCTAAAACTAGCTGATGTCTGTTGTTTTCATTCTAGCACTTGTTGCTTTTGTAAACCTTGATGGTTTGTTATTTCTACAAAATCTTCTGAATAAAAAAAACTATCCTTTAGAAGGCTTGTATTACCTATCATATGATATAAGGAACCTAAATCTATGATCTAGGTGTGATTTTCTCCTTCAGAAGTATTATAAGCTATAAATAATTTACCTAAGTGTACCAAAGTGGCAGTGTCATATGGAGTGGTGGTCTGCTGAGTTGGAAGTCGTTTTAGAGCTTCAATTCGCTCCCTACTGAGTGAGGAAGATCATTGGAGTCTTTCCTGTCAGAAATGACATATTTTCTACAACTTTTTTCACTCCTTTTTTAGATGGCTTTCAGTTTTCTGGTTTGTCATGTAGTATCCAACAAACTTTCTCTTGCGTGGCCTACCATTTTGCAGTATTTACACCATGAATTCTCGTTTTTAGACTTATTGTTTTGATTCCATTAGTTTATTCTTGTGAGGGCAGGACTTTTAGTGTCTTTCCCCACAGAGCAGATATTTGGATACCAGGGCAGAACCTTCATTAGCAAGTTACGATCTACCTTTCATCACTACCTTTTTCTGGATTTCCTCATGTCTGACATCAATGAAAGGAATTTTCAATGATGGAAGGGGTGTGGTAACCAAAATACATCTCCCAACATCATCCAGACTCTAATACAGACCTATAAGAGTATTAAACACCTTTTTTTGTTGAATGATTTTTCTGTATTTCGTGGCATCCTTAGGATCCTTCCATAAATAATCGTCAAACGCATCCAGTTGTTGCCATGACCTTGGGAGAAGATTGAAGTATTAAGTCACATTCAAGTCTCTTGCTAGCACTTCTAGATTTGAGTCTCACTCTCATAAATCTCAGAAGAGTAATCCATTTAATAATACAGATCTCTAGTTGCAGTTTGGATCTCAAGAGAAAAATCGAGATATTTTCTTCACTGATTTCAGGTGACATTATGAGGTTATTCTCGATATCCCAGGCTTGGAATTTCAGATCATTGTCTATTAGGATATCACATCTTACTTTGGCCAACAATAACATCTCTAGGGATCTAGACCACAGGGATAGTTGTTGCCATTTAACTTGTGGCTTGTAATAGAGGCTGAATGTGTTCAGTTATCCGTGAGGGATGGACGGAACCACACTCGGTCGATGTAATCTCAACGGAAGAAGAAAAGACAGATGATGCCATTATTTAACTTCAGAAATTTAGAGTAAGATGGGTTCTGATACCATGAAAAATAATCAGATATTGAGAACAAAGATGGAATAATACTCTTTTTTATTAATTGGAAAAAATCGCACAGAAAAGTTTAAATACTTACATGGGAAGACAAGCGGCTAATTAACATAGAAAAGGTGGCCGGAGGTTAGCAACTTCAATAAGCACTTCATTAACTAAGACAGCTCATCTAAGCTTTTAACAAGTAACTCCCAACAACCCCAATTACAAAAAACAAATATGCTCCTTAACTATATACAGAATAGCCATTAACGTAAATATGTATATACTTCTACAAATACATTTTCCGGATGTAAGCAACGATGTAAAGATAATTAATAGTGAATATTGAAATTAACTAACCTTACAGTTCATACAGGTTAGGCAACCATGGCTTGAAAGCAGAATAGCAGATTGATCCAATATCCCATTTCTCAAACCTAGATATCCATTCTCAATGAGCCTGCATAGGGTGAATTTTCAGATTATGTAATCCTAAGAGAAGCACAATAAGAATCACAACATGTAGGCCTAAATGGCCTGGCCCTTCCCCATTCCGCATGTAAATGGAATGTTGTCATGCACTGGCTGCCTTTCAAGCTTCTGAACATGTATAAAATAAAACAAAATAAAATTAAACAAAACAAAAAACAAACACATGCAACAACACTCATTGAGTCAGAGCTCAATATATCGCTTTGTATGTGTCAAAATAGATCAGTTAGAATCTCCTAAGATCCTTCGTATTGATTTGCATGATTTTAGTTTGGCTTTAGAGACTTTGTTTATTAAGGTGACAACCGTCAGATGTAAATAAGCCTATATACTGCACACAATATCAAAGAACAACTCAATGGAAGATCAATATTGTTAACATGGTATCAGAGCAAATCTACGGAACTGAACATATGCTTTCTCTTCCTTGGACTCTAGCAAGTTATTTTCTTTCCCTCACCCTCCCTACTGTGTCTTCATTCTTCTTTACTATATCCATTCATCTCAAGCTATTTTTCTCCTTTACTCTGGTTTCGTGAAATCAAACCTTTTCTCCATGACTTTAAACAATGGGTAGTGTTGAGGGATCTATTCAAGAACCCATATCCGCTATTGTGACCACAGCAAGTGAAGGTAAGTTCTTCTAGATATTGATAAGTAGTTTAGTTACTACTGATAAGTTAAGTAGCCTATCTTGCTTGAGTAATGGTGAACTGACAGGTGTCCTACACACTTGTCGTTTAGCTAGCTTTGCTCTATATGCAATCGATGTCATTGTGCCACATAGCAGCTTAGTGATCAAAAATACATCATGTATTTAAGCAAGCATTTCACAGTAATGAAAGTGAGCTTGAATTACAATACCTCAATTTTCTTATATCCTAAGTTGGTATTAGAGCTGAGGTGGAGTAGTGACCACCGCCAGCAACTCTCTGCCACCGACAATGGCTGAAGCAATCGTTGGAGCTCAACAAAACACCGTCTCTCCTCCTCCCTCTGTTTCAACTGGCATACCAACATCAGCACTATTTGAGATGCCTTCATTTATTAGATCCATGATTCCCTTTGCAATTCCTCAAGCTCTCAGTCCATCCTACACTCAACCTCTGAATCCAAACCTCTCTCAAGCATGCAACATCAAATTGAACCTGAAAAACTATATGCTTTGAAGATATTCTATAATCCTTGTGATCTGTGGAAACCATTAAGATGGTTCTCTTTGGCACAAGGGTTCAACCTCCATAAATGCTACAAGAAACTGGGACAACCACGTTGTTCCAGCCAAATCCAGTCTATGAAGAGTGGCAAGTTACTGATCAATTGTTACTAGGTCGGCTTATATCTTCCATGACTGCACAAATTCTCATTGAGGTAGTAGCATGTGGAACTTCTCATAAAGTATGGAATACTCTGGGAGTTCTCTTTAATAGTCAAGCTCAATCTTAGATCTTGGAGTATAAAGATGCCCTGACTAAAACTAAAAAAGGGACTAAAACCATGGCTAATTACTTAGTGACCGTGAAAGGGTTTTCTGATAGTTTTGCAGTAGTTGGTCAGCATATTTGAAATTCTTAGTTAAGTTTGGCTAAAAGTTGGGAGGATCAACTGTAGAAAAGACATGATAAACTGAATTTTTCTTATTGCTTGAAGAAAACCGGTACAATCCTTTTTACAGTAAAAAAAAAGGTCTCAAAACGTCTAGCAATCAAACCTCCTTAACTTAGGAAAGAATTATCAATGGTAGGCCAGCAAGGTAATATTCTGGCTTTAAGACAAACATTCTAGAAAAAATATCTAAGGAATTAAACAGCTAATAATCTAATGTAAAAACAGTTGTGCATTACACGCATAAACAAAATAAAATAATCACGGGAAATCAACTAAATTAGACAACCATATCAACCACAATAAAATTCGATTTCATTAAATTTAAACACCCCCTCAAGCTTGGTTATGAATGTTGAAATAGCTTAGCTTGCAGCACATTTCTTGAAAGTCTTTGGTTGATATTGCCTTGGTGAACACGTCTGCAATTTGCTCCTTAGATTAAACATATGATATAATAATCTCTTTGCCTTCAACATTCTCCTCGATAAAGTGTCTGTCAATTTCAATATGCTTAGTTCTGTCACGATGCATAGGATTTTCAACAATATTGATTGCAGATATTTATCACACATCATCAGAATTGGATTTTGAACTGGTACATGAAGATCTTTACATACCCTTCATAGCCAAATCCCTTCGCATACACCCAAAGCTAAAGCCCTGAATTCATCCTCGGCACTAATTCTGAATACCACAGCCTGCTTTTTGCTTTGCCTTGTAACTACATTTCCCTATATATATGAGCAGTAACTAGTAATACAGCGCCTATATGTGATGGATCCAACCTAGCCAGCATATGAATAAATTTTCAGCTCCCTGTTAATTTCCTGAAACAAATTCTTCCACCAAGGGTAAACTTAAGATACTGAAGTATCCTTTATACAGCCTAAAGGTGAACATCAATAGGTCCATGCATAATTGACTTGCTTGACTAACAGCATAACATATATATGGACTTGTCTGAAAGAGAGATAGATCAGTTTTCCTACAAGCCTTTAATACCTACCTTGATATGTAGGAGCAGATTCTTTATTTTCCTCAAATTTAAGTTCAGGTTCAACAGGAGACAAGGCAGGTTTACAGTTAATCATTCAAATATTTCTTATTTAGATCTTGCAATACCAATTCCGAGAAAGTATCTTAAATTTCCTAATTTTTTATTTCAATTTCTTGAACAAGAGATTTCTTTAAGTTCAAAAGTATAGGGATTTATTGTGATTGATATGGTTGTCTGATTTAGCTCCTTTCTTGTGATTTTTTTATTTGTGTGGAATGTACAAATGTATGTACATTAGAATCTGAATTGTTTATTTTCTAAGATAGTTTCCTAGAATGTCTGTATTTTCTAGAATGTCTGAATTGAACCTCGTTATTCCTAAATTAATGAGGTTCGACTGCTAGCCGTTTTAGGCCATTCTTTTTTGCTATGAAAGGGATTGTACATGTTTTATTCAAGCAATAAGAAAAATTCAATTTTCATTTCTTTTCTACATTGTATCAGAGCCATAAAAATCCACACAATATTGTACATGCCATTAGCTCGTGTAGCAGCTGAAATCATGTGGCCTTCTCTCCTCTCAGATATCTCAATTCCATCAAAGCCTATCATCTTATGGAATAATATTTCAACTGGTTCATTTGCTCATAACCGCGTTTATTATGCTAGACCAAAGCACGTTGAAATAGATGTGCATTTTGTTCGAAATCAAGTCTTGGCTATAGCATTGAAAGCCTATTATATCCAATATGTTGGTCAGATTGTTGATCAATTTTCTAAGGCCCTGTCAGCATCGAAATTTTCCTGATATTGAGGCAACCTTAATGTTGAACCAACTCACTTGAGTCTGAGGGGGGTTGTTGAATAGATTGATAAGTAGTTTACTTACTATTGATAAGTTATGTAGCCTATCTTAGCTTGAGTAATGGTGAACTGACAAGTGTCCTAGACACTAATCAGTTAACTAGCTTCTCTCTAGCTAAACGGCAGTCCTCAATTGGAAGCAACCCAACACCCTGACAGAGGTTCGTAGTTTCTTAGGCCTGGCAGGGTATTACGGGAGACTCATTAAGGAGTTTTCCTCAATTGCTGCACCAATGACCCCGTCACTAGTAAAGACGTGAAGTTTGAGTGGACTGATGAGTGCGAGCAAGCTTTCCAGACTTAGTAAGGAAAATTTGACAACATCACATGTTCTTACTGTTCCAGATGGCATTGATGGGTTTATCTACAGTGATGCTTCTCACCAAGGTTTAGGTTATGTTTTAATGGAACACATAAAAGTCATACTCTATGCCTTGCGTCTATTGAAGAATCACAAACGTATCCTACTCATGATCTTGAGTTAGCTGCTATTGTCTGTGATTGAAAATATGGAGACATCAACTTTGTGGAATACATCGTGTATTTAAGCAAGTTTTTCACAGTAATGAAAGTGAGCTTGAATTTCATTACTTTGATTCATCTTATTTCCTAAGTCAAGCCAGAAACAACTATTACCCTTCTGAAACATGAAAAATGCTTTGCCACAGATCAACTGATTGTTAGCATCCTCGGCACATCATTACTACGGAAATGTTGGCGCTTTACTATTGGTTATTGAAACGTTAAAAGAAATCTGGGATTGCCTTAAAAAGAATTTTTTTCAACAGTCGCTAGCTTCAACTACTAGCTTGAAGTTGCAACTATATGATCTTCAAAAGGGTTCTCAATCTGTTGATGCATAACTCCAGAAAGCAAAATCAATTGCAGACTCATTACCCTCCATAAATCAATCAATAGCTGATGAGGATTTGGTAGTTACAACTCTGCATGGCGTGGGTCTGGATTATTTGATTCCGCAAACAGCTCTCACCACCAAAAAAACAACCAGATTTTCCTGAATTTTGTGAATGAATGTGACGTTTGGTGCCCAGCAAACTTGACCATTTAGGACTTGAGGCAGCCACAAATCAGTTCACTTATTCTTCCTTCTCAAACAGCCGTAACAATCGACCAATGGCATTTAAGGTCCAGCATTTCACCACCAGCAGATCATCCAATTCTAGTCGACGATTTCTAACCAGCGGAATTGTCTTGCACATCCTTCTGTTAATCACCAACAACAGCACGCCATTCCTCTTCCAAGAGAAATTGCTACTTAGCAGATGCCTTATGCTCCTCCTGACTCCTCTGTCTTCTTTGTGGGCTACACGACCATGGACCAATGGCTTTTTTGGCCCAGCACTTCAATGGTGCCCAATTTGTCATTCCAGACAGCATGGATCATACAACCTTTTTCTGGCCCATCAAATGTTACTCCATTGCTGGTATACACCATACTGCTGATCCAAATCAGTACCCGGATACTGAAGCAACTCATCCCATGACTGGGATGCCTGTTCATAATCCTTCTCACCTGGAAATTCTGAGCATTACAGGATTGTTGAGAACTTTCTAGCCCCCAAAATTCTTGTCAATTAAGCTGGAAAACATGTTTCTCATCAGCCCTCTGAGCCTGCAAATGCACCACAAACACAGCTCTCTGACCTTACAAATCCGCCCAAAACGCTGCCACCCATTTTACTTATCTTTTGATGGGGTAAGGGGGGGTTGGTTAGAATTGAAAAATCTCACAAAGGTACACACTTGCAAATTTCAAGTGGAAGATATGAGTAAGGCAAGCATGGCATTATCATTTACAGAGTAGAGAATTTGCCTACGTATATGAATGTGTAAGAATGTGTATATACTTGTTAAAGTAAGGACAAGACTATGGATTTTTTTTTTTTTGGTGAAAGTGTGGTGTATGGCTACATCTGTAAATGTTACCAGCGAAAGAAAAGAGATAGATAAAGGAATAATCTTGTGTACTTCTTTGATTAATTCCTTTGTACAACAGGATATAAATAGGAGAATGGACATTATCCTAACTTACGGGATACCCCCTTTGAAAACAAACATAAGATAACAAAACTTCCTTATCACAACTTCAAATAAAGTCAACCTTAAACTAAACGCACATCACAAAAGCCACGACTTTAAACCTAAATAAAATAGTACGTGATAACACAACTAATGTTGACTTTGCCACATTATTCAACAGTGTACAACGGTGCATAAGAATAGTCAAAAAAACTGTGTCAGAAAATGTGTGTAGGCATGTTTGTTTAAGAGCGTGATGGTGTTGTGACAGGAAATAGAAAGTAGAGGAAATCAGTAGAAAAAATATCCTTCATTGGTTTACAGCCGGAGAATAGTCATTGCATTTTCCCTTTTATAATTAGTTTTACATGCACTGGACTGATTCCCAGCACTACCCAGTTAGCTAAACCATTTATCAACCATTTAGTTAATTTGATACCATAACCTTCCAATGTGCAGAATGAATAAACCACATGCTGCAAAATTTATTCTGATTTCATTTTCCAGACAATTTCACATCCAGGCGCTAACATAAACACAACATAAAAAGCTTGGAATTATGATTAAATTAGTTATCAGTCCATATCATATGATTTAGCAATCATCAGAGATAACTAGGTCACTGTATATAAGCCTGCAATTAAATTGAACTAGTTATCAGTTCATATGATATGATTTACCAATCATTAAAGATAACTAGGTCTAGACTTTATTCATCTTCGTAGTGGCTCATTGCTTAAGAAGGCTGATTTCTTAAACATTCTCGGAAATCGTCATGGAAACTGACCCTAAATACTTCACCTCAAGCCACTATGTTTACAGTACTTCTCATTATGCAAAGGGTCAGATTTACATTTTCCAAGTAATAGACCACAAGCATTATCTCGAATGTCCAAAACAGTTGAAGCGTTATCAGGAAGCTGTCAATATCTATGCGCACATAGACAAGCATAAAGACGTTCAAAAGCAGCACATCATTTATGTATAGCGTACCTATCATACTCGATATTCTCAGTAGGAGAAACGGTGAGATCATTTGCACTTTCAAATGCCAATAAATAAGCTATACCGACCTGTTAAAATGCAAGAGAAATTCTAAAGAAATCATGACATAAGATCAAAGAAAAGAGCAATAATCGATCGAGAAAATGTACATCGGAATATAATATAATGACCAAGATAACTGGACAATTAATTATATAATAAGTTAAGAAACATCATGCAAATGGCAAGACTAAAGCAGCAAGGGGGGCAACAGATGAACATAATAAAATATGACAAATGTAGTGAAATGTAAAGAGTAAATGTGCGTGATTTGATTTAAAGAACTTACAGCTGCTGAGGAGCTGAGACCTGAACTATCAAGACCGTCAGAACCACAAATAAAGCCAAATATACCCTGCATGTAAGTGTGGCATCATGAAAAGTCATACAGGAGGGGGGAAACAAGACAGACACTGTGGGATTATCCCAATGTTTAACCGACTTCAAGAATAATTCTGAGCAAACCAACTAATATGATCGTTGGTTTTACTTCAAAAGTAATGGATTCATGAGGTACGTTGATTATCATCTGTAAACAGCTAGAGGATAATTATTGTATTGTTTGTTATTTACATGCTGTAAATTATTTGGTGTAACTTTTACGTTTGTAGTGTTAAGCAGTATTAGATGTAAAATACTGGGATCGAATTCTATGATCCCTAATGTGTTCATTCATCACAATTTATAGGGTACAAACCACACTAAATAAAAATAACCAGAATCCTACACAACTTAGGACTTCTACCACCGTCTTTATCTTATTGATACATGCTGACTTTACTTGGACTCCTATTATATTAACAACCAGTACCAGGCCGAAAAATACTTAATTATAAAACAAAATTATCCCAATCTCCCTCAAGTTGGAGCATGGATATCAAACATGCCCAACTTAGAACAGACAAACTTAAGATGACTTCCTCCCAATGCTTTTTTAATTTGCACACCGGTTTCCTCTCCCCCTAAGCAGCATATCCGGGAGGTTGCTCCATGTAGACTTTTTCATGCAAGAAAGCATTTTTGACATCTAATTGATACAAAGGCACCCCATTATTAGCAGAATAGAGATTAAAATGCAGATGGATGGCATCTTAGCTACAGGAGAAAAAGTGTAGAAAATGGGAGCAAGAATTGAGATAAAAAGGGGGGTTTATTATAATTCGTGTGTTAATGCAACTACAAGAGACGATACATAAATAGGACCAAGAAAGTCCTTGATAAAGCAGAAAAGCAGCCCCAACGGCGGTTCCTGTACAGTGCCCCAACGGCTCCTGTACAGTGAAAACAGCAGAAAAAGGTTCTGGAAGCTAAACAGAACAAAACTAAACAAACTAAGGACCTAATTAAGATTAATTAAGGTAATTAGGACCATAAAATCAACAAAAAATTTCTTCATAATCAACACTACAGATTTGAGTGTAGCCCTTGGCTACTAACCTAGCCTTAACGCGCTCCACAATCCCATCAAGATTAAACTTCACCGTACAGACTCATCTACACCCAACTATCTATTTTCCACATGAAGGTGGTACCCACTCACATGTCATTTTCATGTAAAGCATTTATTTCCTTCTCCCCGGTTTTTGACCAGTTCGCATTAGATAATGCCTCTTGTAAATTCTTGTGAACTGAAACACAGACAAATTGCTCAGAAAAGCAGAGTAATTTGGATTTAAATGCTGAGAAGTGACACATCTCCAATAGGATGCTTGGTGACACAAGACCTCATACAAATTAAATGGGGATACTGAAAGGTACAAAGCTTGGTCGCTAAAGGTTTTTCCCAAACCTTTGGGATAGATTATTTTGACACTTCGAACCTGTTGCTAAAATCAACATTGTCAGAGTTCTTCGATCTTTAGTTGCTACCTTTGACTAGAACCTCTTACAATTTGATGTTAAAAATGCCTATCTACAAGGTAACCTAAACGAGGAAGTTTTCATGCACATACCTCCTGGTTTTAACTCTGTAAAAGGTAAAGTTTACAAACTTAAAAAGACTTTATATGGCCTCAAACAATCTCCCAGAGCCTGGTTTGGTACAACCATGCTCATTTTAAATTACAAACAGAGTCGGGGAGATCATACTCTATTCATTAAACACACCAAACCTAGAAAACTGGCTACCTTGTCTATGTTGATGACATTTTTATCACTCGGAATGATCTTGATAAAATTCAATCTTTAAAACAATGTTTATTCGGGAAATTTGACATTAAGGAGACTTGGAAACTTAAGATATTTCCTAGGGAGTGAAGATGCTCACTCTAAGGAGGGGATCTTTATCTCCCAACAAAAGTACCTTGTTGCTCTTTTAAAAGAAGCTGCAAAATTAGGATGTAAACTTATCGACACTCCTATCGAAAATAAT
Organism: Gentiana dahurica var. dahurica; assembly: GCA_024500145.1. Lineage (NCBI taxonomy): Eukaryota > Viridiplantae > Streptophyta > Magnoliopsida > Gentianales > Gentianaceae > Gentiana > Gentiana dahurica. Next base: position 34,747,103 of record CM044907.1, read on the forward strand.
CATGGGACTACTGTTGCTCCTAATGATAAACATGTTGATAAACATTCTTATCAAAGAATTGTGGGAAAACTAATCTATCTGGCTCATACTAGATGAGATATTGCTTTCGTTGTGAATTTTCTTAGCAGGTATATGCAAAACCCAAAAGAAATTCATCTTCATGCTGCTGAGAGAATTCTGAGATATCTAAAAAGGACAACTGGCAAGGGAATTCTATTCAAAAGAGGGAACCAGATCACTGTTGAAGCCTATACTGATGCTGACTATGTTGGATCTGCGGATGATAGAAAATCAACCATTGGCTATGGCACTTATCTTGGAGGTAACCTAATCACTTGGAGGAGCAAAAAAACATAGTGTGGTCTCAAGATCAAGTGCAGAATCTGAGTTTAGAGAAATGGTCCATGGCATTTGTGAACTTAGTTGGATAAAGATTATCCTTGAAGATCTGAAGATTCCTTGGACAAAACCTATGAAGTTATATTGAGACAACAAGTCTGCTATATGCATTACCCATGACCCTGTTCAACATGATAGAACAAAACATATTTAAGTTGACAGGCACTTCATCAAAACTCATGTTGATAGTGGGCTTATATGCACTCCTTATATGTCCTCTCAAGACCAGATTGCTGACATCCTGACTAAAGGCCTATCAGGGAGTTCATTTCACCATCTCCGAAGCAAGCTGGGAGTTACTGACATCACCTCACCAGCTTGAGAGGACACACATATTTAATTATTTTAGTTTTTGTTTTACTTTTCTCGTTATGTAAACCAGTCAGTATATTTGACTTGGTTGTAGACTGTTTGCCTCTTAGAATTTTGACAGCCCCCATTACAGCTGTATTTGGGTGGCTTATCATTTAACTCTCCTAGCCATTATACAGCTATTTATACCGTGTAATACGTGTAATTCAAACTAATTCAGATTAATAAGAAGAATTCCTCTTTTCTCTCTTGAGTTTCACATGGCCATCCTGTGAAAATTGTGTCAACATCAGAATTCACATGAAGCTTTCAATTTATTAGTACAAACATAATGATTACAAAATATTCATTCCAATTTCATGTAAGGATCGCAGTTATATTTTTGTTTCAAAATGTAAGTTGATTAAATATGTTGAAACGGTGTAACGTACAACGTTGTACCATCATTTTACCCAAGGGGATAGACATGATGTAACCAGTTTCACTCTCTTTCACATAGTAAGAGTGTGTATGGGTGAGTTGACTACATCACACATCCACTTGGTACACTAATTCATTTCAATTAGAGACATCATCTAATTGAAACTGCTGACATATATGATATCCAAATACATCATAGATAATGAGCATAGTAATAAATGGCAAGCAAAACCGAGTAACCTTTGTCAGATCATGGCCTTTCTTCTGCAAGGCATATAGTGCTCCCCGAGCATAATTTCCCCAATTGCTTTCTTCCTGCAGTCCCATTTGGTCCTTCGCCTCATTTGGTTGTCTTGAATAATTGGAGAATATAGGATTCTGAATTTCATCCGTTCTGATAAATTTAGAGTTTTAGGCTGATTTTTTTTAAGATTCAAATAAAAGTTAAATTGGAGAAAGATAATGTGGCGCTCATATTAGATGAAAAAAGAAGATGAACACAAAAGGATTAACAATGTCGCCAAGAAACTTTACGTTTAACAACAGCTAGTAAGATTTCAAGTATGGCATTTTCGTCAGAGGATCGTAAAGCTTTTATTCCTAATAGAAAATCTTTGTTATTGCAACTTATGGAAGCAATATTCTATGTGAAAAGAGACGTCTTCATAATCTTCTGCAAAAATGGGCCCAAACACAACAAATTTATAATAACTTCGAACAACCTTTCCGATTAGTAACATTAACCCTATCATTTATCCCATGTGATCCATAACTTCCTCAAATACTAAAAGCAGGAACTCTGGTTTTGCGATCACTGCAAGTATAAAAACCCATTGCATCAAAAGCATCACACGTATACACGGAAGGGCAAGGGGTCATCTTGTCTTACTGCACACAACTTTGTGAGCTAAAAAAGCAAGTAAAACTGGTACTGCAATTAGCGTGCTTTATAGCTAAGCATACATGCAATCATACTAGTTGTCAAACATAATGCTGCAGCTATCAACTTATTCACCTGAATCTAACTTCTCCTTTGAATTGTCTTGATCTCAAATGAACCTACAGAAGAAGGTTGAGAACAATTTGAGGAACCTGATCAACTGCAATTACAAGGGATTATATTCTGTGTACTGTTTTACAATATAATGAATTTGAATCTAAACGTGGAAACTTTCTTCAGATCCTTCGAGCAGAGTAAATAAGCTGCACCCTTGTTTAAAATACATGTGCATGTATAACACCTTTCTTTTAGCATTTCCAGAGGAAAACTTATAAAGAAATCAAATAGAAAATCACCAATATCCAGTTGAGGTTATAAGCTTTCACAAGTGAAAATCTGAATAGAGAAGAATGTTCTTCGGTAGAGATGACAAGACAAATCAAGAACATGAGGCACATTTAATTTGAAAATCTGTCCACACCAACTATGTGGCACATTTTAATAGATCGTATTAGATGATCTCCACTGGAATTCGAGTTTAAAATTTGACGGAACCTCAAGCCTGATATGGAGTCTGAAATGAAGGTAGAAATCCACCTCAAGTTAATATTTTCATCAAATGCCAAGATCTCTTCATTTGAATATAACCTACTAGAATTAATATATATATATATATATGCGCCTCCCCTCCCATCAGGCTGCAAATGAGACGTGTAACTGTAAAGCCCACTCAAAATTGGCTAAATTGTCATGTCACTATGCTCATCTCAAAAACCTATTCCGTCCAAACAGAAGACTCAAAGAGCTTATTAAGCTTAGGGGTTGTCTGAACCACTATAACATCAAGACATGACCGTGTACATGCTTGTAAGGGAATCGAAACTCGAGCTAGAGATAGCTCACACGTTTATCAATTTCTGGGAATTAGTTGATCACAGAAATCGGAGAAAGTTTTGACTCAGACTTTGGCTTTCTTTAGATCATCTGAACCCCCAATCCCATCAATTGGAAAGAACATTAGTCATAATCTACTCCTGATAATCCATAGTCTTAACTACAAGGAGAAAAATCAAAATAAAAATCCAGCTTTTCACATTCCAAGTGTAATATTTATTCCCTTATAATATTCATACCTGTGAATCAATCGAAGGAACAAAACCAAGAAGTATTCCCCTATTGATTGTCATAGCTGAAACGGTTCCACCCTATTCCAACATGATAAGCATCAAGTGTTGTTTTATACAGAAGGAAAAAAAAATTAAACATAATCAATAGAAAAGAAAAATCTGAACTTAAACCACCAAAGCACTTCATTTTAAAGTTTAGGAGATGAAAATTGATATAAATATATAACAAAATCTATGTGTTGTAGTGAGATGTGTTTAATATGTAAATTACTTAACTCAACAGCATAAGCTTGGGAGAGATGGTAATTGAACACTACGCATGTAGACATACATATACATATACATATATGTGTGTGTGTGTTTGTGTGTGTGTGTGTGTGTGGGTTGTTGAAAATATAGGCCCACAATATATAAGAGGGGCCTCATCCTCAAAACCTAAACCTAAGATATGAGGTGAGGGAAATCCATCTCTTAATATGGTGGGTGAAACAATAGCAACTTTAACAGGCCCCCTCAAGTGTGGGCCTGTAACGAAAATCCCAGCACTTGAACAATATAAATGGGTGACTCTGATACCATGTAGAAGTAAGGAAAAATAGAATATTTCTTATTCACAAGTGAAACACGATTACAGGGCTTAAATAGAATTTCCTATAACATCTAAAATCGAGTAATCTCCTAAACTAGGTAAGAAACCAAAAAAGGAAAGCACAACGAATGTGCTGACCTTAATACAGTTGATTGTACAAAACAGCTAAACACACACACACACACACACACACACACACACACACACACATATATAGAAAGGATAAGATTGTAATTTATTTACAGCTGTATTAGTACATTCGCTTTTTAAAGCTGTATTAGTTTATTTGTTATTTACAGTTGTATTTCTGTTATAGAAAATGTAGGATAAATATAAAAAACTATGATGTTAGTTTGTCAGACTATACAAAGTTGTTAGAAAACTCAAAAGAAATACTGCTACACGTCCTGCATATATCAGGCTCACTGCCTTCTCATCAACATATGAATAAGTATTTTCCCGACATTTTCTTCTTAAAAGCGTTTAAAATGCAAAATTGAAAACGCACGATCAGTTTCTCCGATCCAAATTCGGCAAAATCCAAAATGTCTTAATCTGAATCTAGCCATACATCAAATGTCCAGTGGAGTTCCCTGGTCGTTTTTCGTAATGATAACCCAGCATTACAGATAACCCCTCTAAATTCAATGGGGTGAAATATCTGCAATGGTCCCAAATAGTCACGTGGCAAACTTGGTTACTTGACAGGCACTGTGAAGTCTCCTTAATGCTGGGTGAAGTCATAAATCCTATGCTGGTAATGAATAGCATCATTGGGACAGCATAGGATTTATGACTTCTTTTTTTGAGGGTAGATTTATGACTTCTTGACAGGCCTGAATTTTGAGTTTGAAGGAGCTCGACAAAGGATCATGTTATTGGAGCAATGTTATTCTAAATGAATGTCCCAAACACTATTGGGGTGAGGCAGTCTTAAGTGCAGCACACCTAATTAATAGGTTACCCGGTAGAACCTTAAATATGGAAAGTCCTATGACCTTCTGTCCAAGTTCTTCCCAAGTTTTAAAATATCATAAGGGGTTCCTTCTAAGATATTTGGAGGTGTTGCTTTTACTCACATCCATTCTCCTAATAGAAGAAAACTAGATCCAAGAGCAATAAAATGTACCTTTCAAGGATATTCAGCTACCCAAAAAGGATATAAGAAAATCGACCAATTAAATGTCCTAATCATGAAGTTATTGAAGAATTGCAAGAAGAAACTACCCCAGCAGAAGATATGTCAGAAAATCCAAAAGAAATAAATGATAGTGATTTACTCATTGCTCTTAGGAAAAAACTAGATCATGTAATAAACGCCCCATACAATCATATATCACATACCAAAATTATTCACAAAAACATAAAGCATATTTACTTAACATTCACAGTGACTGAATTCCCAAGAATTTATCTAGGCCTTGATGGATAAAAAATGGATAAATGCTATGAAATAACAAATGGCAGCTCTTAAAAAGAAAAAAACTTGGGACCTTGTGGTTCCTCCCAAGGGTATAGAACCAGTCTGTAGACGGGTGTTTGCCATTAAATATAAACCAGATGGAACAATTTAAAGATGTAAGGCTAGGTTAGTTGCTACGGGATACACTCAAACATATGGGATCGATATATATATGGACATTCCTCCAGGTTTTGAGGCTATAAGGAGACTTGTCTGCTAACCGGAAAAGGCTCTTTATGGTCTTAAACAATCTCCTAGGGCTTGGTTTGGATGATTTGCCAAAGTTATGAGCTCTTTTGGATATAAACAAAGTCAAGGTGATCAAACACTTTTCATAAAACATGATTGTAAAACCATGAAAAAAGGCTTATCATGGTTTATGTTGATGTTATTATAGTTAAGGGGTTTATTTTAATGAAATCAAATATTTAAAACAATGTCTTTTAAATAAAGAATTAGGAAAGTTAAAATACTTCTTGGGTAATGAAGTGGCATATTCTAAGAAAAATATTCCATATCTCAACATATAGCCTTTTGAATTTGTCCCATAATATAAGACCTTTATAAATGGAGCATTTACTATATTTTCTTCTTTTTACCCCTAATTTATAATTTGTTAACTAATTTTTCAATACTTTACGACAATTGCATTGATGGTAGTCAAAGGGTATTTTAGTCTTTTGTTTTGTCTTTAGAATTTATGACACACAACCACTTTTTTAAAATGCGTGAAAACTCTGAAAAATCTTACATTCGAACGAAGGGAGTAATAAACCAAGCGGGTCCACTCCAAGGACACGCGTTTGCAGGGGTGGACCCATCAAAAGGAAAAATGTATCAAATATTAGATTGGAAAAAAAAATTGTGAAAACTAGAAAGAAAAAAACTTGTATTGGAAAAGTATCTGTGCATCCACTAAAGAAATTTATGGAACCGTCATTGCACGTTTGAAACCGTCAACTTTCAGCTTTCGTAAATGGATTCTGCCTCTATTTGCATCATTTGTAATGAATCCATGTATCCCAAAACCAGGAAACAAATCCCATGAGTATAATTTTTTATTTTTTATTTTGGTATATCAAGAAGTGCAACAATAATGCAATACAAAACCAGAATTATGCAAACCAACCCGAAGTAGATTCGGGATTAAGGAAAAAGAGACAAGTCCAATATAATCCAAAGAACTAAACAAAATCATCAAAGAGATAATTTCCAAGCAAACCTGGTGATCAATGTGAGCTCCCAAAGGGCAAATCCGATATGGGGATACAACGAATCTGATCTCCTCCCTTCCAGAACCAGACATTTCTACTACCTTCTCTCTTATTTCATCCAACTGAAAGATTATACCAAGACAAACAAGTGTTTTTGGCAAAATCAGATTTCGCCAAATTAACAAAAACGTTATAAAGATACAACAATGCCGAATCAAAAAAAAAAAATAAACAGAAAAACGTAATAAGAAAGCACCCAAACTACATAATCATATCAAAAATGTTAATAGGCTTTGATAAGCAAAAGATCCGGGGGGAACTTGGGGCAAAAGCAATTACCTCTGACTTAGAAGGCCAAGCACACTTATCATCCATTTTACTTAAAAAATCGAATGCCCGACTGGTGGTGGGGTGTTTTGCGAGTGGAAAATATGAACGAGGAAAGGAACTGCTACTGACGAGTAATCTGGACACCGCAGATATTACACGTGTCCTTTTTTGTTTTTATTTGAGGTACCGTGTCTCTATCATCATTCTACTCTAGTGCAGTGATTTACCAGTTACCCCAAGAACAATAAACCCCCCTCCAAAAAAAATTTATTTCTATTGGCACACCCCTATTTATTACTGGCATCCTATTATTCTCGACACCATACTTCACGGTTGTTTTTAATGAACGAAACGTCAGTGGCATTGTTGTTGCTATAAAAAACAAAGTCAGTGACACTGACGTTGGTGTTCAAAAACGAACGTCAGCGACACCGACATTTACGTTATAAAAGTGTCACAATTTAGAAACAACAGTGCCACTGACTTTCGTTTTTTAATAGCAACAACAGTGTCATTGACGTTTTGTTCATCAGAAAAATTAATCAAAAAATGGGTGTCGATAGTAAAAAAAATAAACGAGTTAACCAATACTACTATATTTTATTTTGGGATCTATTGGCACCTCCAATTTTATTTCTGACACCACAAAAACTTATTTTCGGCACCACAAGAATATTTTTATTATTTTCGTATTTCACACACCACAAAAATAATAAGAAAAAAACTACTCTTACACCACAACTTTTAGAAAATGCAAACTAGTCTTCTTAAAAATTAATCATACAATTTCATCCTTCAAGTAACCTAATCTATCATCTAATCAAAACTATTACACAATTTCAGCTACAAACTTAATTTTATTACAAATAAAATTCTTAAACACCAAAAAATAACCCATCTTCTTCCACCACCACCACCACTTCATCTCCTCTCTCACTTAATCTCCTTCTCATAATCAAAAACCATGGAACCTTCATCTTCATCAAATATAATTTTTAAAGATCATCATCTTGAATCAACTCTAATCAATCAACACACACATTGCAATGAAAAAGATGTAGAAATCTCACTTGAAGACATACAATTTTCTAGCCAAGTGGAGAAGAATATTGAATCATCAAATTTGGTAATTTTTTAGTCTAAAAATCTTATTTTGATGTTCAATGTGTGAGTTAAGTGAATGTGTAAACCTCCTACATGCATATTATCATGGTAGACATTGATTGATGAAGGAAATTATTGTTATTTTGCGTTTCTAGGTCATACTAGGGTTGTTGTCGGCGTTCTATTATGTTCTCGAGCGTCCATGTCAGACGCAGGGAACGTCAGCCGCACTGACGCTCGTCTGGCCATATGAACGTCGCATACACTAACATTTAAAGAGTAATTTGTGACATACTTGTAATGTATAAACGTTGGTGAGGCTGACGTTCAGAACAAAAGTCAACGTCGGAGGGGTGATGTTCACAGAATGATAGCATGGCTTACGTTGCATTGGTGTTCATAACGCTGGCATGGCTGACGTTTGGTTGGGTGGTGTTGGTCCCTAGACAAGGCTGACACAAGTTTAGAGGGGGGTGAATAAACTTGTCCCCAAAAACTGAATCTTTAACCAAATTGAGTTCAACCTTAAACTTGTGTAGAGTTAAGCTAACTTAGCTGAGGATAAGTCAAAACTGACTTATGCTTAACTGAGTTAACCGGCAGCGGATTATTAAAGCCTTTGTAAAACTTGAGTTATCGGTTTGTTTAATTAAGATGCAGTGCTGTGTGACTCAGTTTCTTATGTTTGCTGAGTGTGATCTAATGTGATATAAACTATAACACAGTGAGAAAATGCGTAAAGTAAGTAAATAAATAAGACGGGATTTATAGAGGTTCCAGGTGGTGTAATCATGTCAGTCCTCTCTTCTCATGTGATGCGGAGGAAAATTCCACTAGACCTCTTTGAGGTAGCTCGGTTACAAAAAGTCCTAATCTGATAGTCATTGGCTAATCCCTAGCTTCACTATCTAAGCAACTATAGAACATGTAGAATTGCTGCTCTGCAACTGCTTGCACCACTGGTCCTTGAAAGGTTGTATTGCCTCTTCACCAGCTCATCACAAACACGGTCTTTCTGACTGCAGCTCAACTGTCCTACACACCTTCTTGGTGTTTCACAGTCTAAAACCTTTGATAACCTTTGATTCACTTTCCCCCTTAATAGAATCTTTCTAGATAAATTTATTCTTAGAACTCCGCACTTCTTCTTGTGGTAGAAGTGACCTATTTATAAGGGGTTTTACAATGTTCAAGTGACTTGAACGTTTGAATTTGAATCCCTGTATCCATTGGTGGACTTGCTTATTCTGTTGAATGTCAGTGTCCTTTCTAACATTTCTGGGTATCCAATAAAATTGCTTGCTTTATAACGGTCATATTCTTCTTCAAATTTCATCTAACTTCAGCCTGAAATTGATTTTCTGTGAACTAGTCAGTTTTCAGCTTTAAGAGCAATAACTGAGTTTTTACTCTTCTTCAAAAGCTCAATACTCTTTTCTTCATCTGATTATAATTGATTTAATCATAGTACACCATAACATATAAATCATCCAAGATATCATAGTCCTTATGTATCTTAGGTCTTCATACAAGATCTATAGAGTCAGTTTAGGTCATGACAATCTTGTTTTAATCTATCCTGAGGTGATCACAGTCAACTGCTTGAATCAGTATGAGGTTTGACTTGACGGTTAAGGATTACACTGAGTCTGTGGTCTGAATTACCCCATCTTGGCATTGTACTGGATTGAGTGAGTAGTCTGTGTTATCACAGATACGGAATCCATTCCTTCCATTTATGGAAGTAGATAGACAGTTCCGTTATTTGTTAATCCTAGAAACTGATCGATCCATGGAGTTCATATTACACTGATTAGCTACCAGTGAGTTGTATGAATTAATTGATCACTAGGGGGTTAATGGTAAATAAGGATAAGAGGTTCTAGAAAGGGTTAACGGTAACTTCCCGATTTAGAATGAACAGTCTATGGAGGATTAATCCATATGTAATGATTATATCAATGGACGCTTATTATCATTCTCGTGAGGAGATACATATAATCTCATAATCGGAGGAGTGCAGTCACGGGATTATGGTGGCATATTCCTGTGATTGATTTATCGAATATAATTATTCTGTTCGTAAGATAATTATTTATTTGATTTATCGGAGCCGCTGATTATTAGTCCATGGTCCCCGACGTGCCTCCTAATATAGCATAGCTATTCTCGGACGTCGAATCCTGATAATATTAATTTAGTTCTTGTTGGACTTTATTAAAACGATATGTGAATTAATTGTTTAGTGGACTATTAAATTAGTTGGGCTAAATAATTAAATATGTGGAAAAGACATTTTCCATAATCTTGGCCCAATTATTGTGTAATGGCAAAATTAATATTGACTAGGTCAATATTGGTGTATTTCGCCCCCCATCTTATTTTTGGAACAAGAAATTGTTTTCTTGTGTATTAATAAGACATGTGCATAAAATATTTATTAGATAAATATTTATGGTAAGAAATAAAGATAAATATTATTCTAGATTTGTTCTAGAATATTATGGGATTATCTTTTATTTAATGGGATTATTATAATTGATTTTGTATTAATTATTAAATCCTTGGAGGTTAAGTTTTACTCTCCTATATAAAGAGAGTTCTCCCAAGCCTTAGACACACAATAAAATTCGAAATTCACCTCTTGGAGAGGAGAAAAGGATTTTCGGCCAAGGGGAGATTTAAGGGAAATCTTGGAGATTTTTCCGGGTAGCATATCGGAAGGGTTCGAGTCGAGGATTTCCTTCCACCGGGAGTTGCTTGGATCACACGTACGGAAGATCGTGGTGCTCTTCACATCTTCGTTTGTTATTTCTATTGCGGCTCTTCAACTTGGATTTTGAGATCCAAGAGGTATGTTCAACAACCCCCTTGTAGAGTGGATCTAGTTATTTTATTACGTGTAATTTATAGATCTAGATCCTTAAATCGCTTCCGCTGCGGATGATATTACTAACACTAACAACGGCTACCGCCGACGACTTGACCCGAGCACAAAACGAGCGTCAGGACCAGGGTAAAAGGTTAGCTGATCTGGCCGTGGACTTCGAGAAGGTGCAACAGGAGCACAAGGCTTCACTGGCCGACGTGGCACTGGCCCGACAGGAGATGGATACTCGAGGGCCGATCTGGAGAAAGAGAGAGATGCCTTGAGGGCCAAGCAAGACCAGGTTCCCGCGTAGATCGAGACGGCCAAGGCAGCTGCGGTCTTAGAGTACCGGAAGTCGAAAGAGCTCGATGCGGATTTGATCGTGTTGATGCGCGCGGCTATGATGGGCGGCTTTACTCTGGCGGCGGATCAGGCTGCGGTGGCTTATCCGGGGTTCTATGTATCGACTCTCGCAACGCCGCTGTTCTATAATGCTGAGTCGGAGGCATTGTACGACCAGTACAGTGAGGAGTTCCAACAAGGGCAATCTTTAGCCCAAAAGTATGGTGCTCCGACTTCCGCCGCTGTTGTTGAGTCGACCCCTGCTGACGCCGAGCCAACCCCTGATGCTTCTTCTTAATTGCAATTATTTTTTAACTTTTATTCGACCTTGTGAACTTTTGGTTCTTTTGATCTGTAATAACATACTTTGCCGTGCCATGGCTGGTCTTTTCGACCTAGCCTTATTTTATATTAATTTTGCTTCAAATTTGCTTCGACTTTGCAGTATTTTATTTCCTTTTCTTTGTTGTTGTCTATCTTTCACGTTTCGATGTATTTTAGCTCTTCGCTTGTCGAGCCTTTGGCTCTGTTTGCCGTTTTGCTTTATCGATGTCGTGTTGCCCCTCAAGTGTATTATGAACCATTGGTTCTTATTGCACTTGCGAGTTTAGTTTGTTTGAGATCGACTTGATCACCTTAGCATTTTTGTCACACGGACTAGTTCTGCCATAGATGTATCATTCTCTGGGCGTGTGGTCCGACTTTGCGAACCGTCCCTCTGCATTAGCATTTTTTGCCCGTTAGGCTCGTTTTGCTTTTTGGCTGGTCAAATTTTTTGCCTTAGCATTTTTTGCCTTGTAGGCTCGTTTTGCTTTTGGCTATATTGAGGGATCCGACTTGCGGACTTTCCCTTCTCGTTGTCGGCTGCATTGCCTTTGACATTTTGTATCGCGTTAGACTTGTAATGTTAAGGCTGTGAATCCTAACAAACACAAAAGCATCTCAAGGAAAGACATGTTTATTAAAATATTTATGAATTGTCACATGAACTTTTTACAAGGCATACAAATGTAAAAACAGAAATTAATCGAGATAAAGCTTAGCTTAAACGTAATACTTCCTCAAGTTGTTGGCATGCCACTGTCGAGGAATCGTGGTTCCATCAGCCCGTCCGAGTTGGTAGGACCCTTTGGGGTGAACCTTCAGAATCGATAAGGGCCTTCCCATTTCGGTTCCAATTTTCCAGTTGGTTCTTGTCGACTCGCTTCATTCTTTCTGAGGACTAAGTCCCCGACTTTGAAATACTTGTACTTGACCCTTGAGTTATAGTACTGCAAAAAATTTTGCTTGTATCTAGCCATCCAAGCTGAAGCGATCTCTCTTCGCTCCTCGATGTTGTCCTTTTCATGTCGAAGATCAGGGTCGTTGGTTTCTATGTTGTACGCTAGAACTTGAGGAGAGGGAAGACCGATCTCGGCAGGAATTACCGCCTCGCATCCGTAAACCAGAGAGAAGGGCGTTTCTCCTGTCGATGAATTTGGAGCTGTCCTATACGACCATATGATGCTCGGAAGTTGTGCTGCCCAGTCTCTCCCTTCGGCTTCTAATCTCTTTTTCAGCCATAGCTTGATCTGTCAATTAGTCTGCTCGACCTGACCGTTTGCTTGTGGGTGAGCAACCGAGGTGAAATGCTGACTGATGTGATACTCATTACACCATTCCCTAACTCTTCGATCTTTGAACTGAGTGTCATTGTCTGAGATCAAAGCCCTGGGAATTCCGTACCTGCATAAAATATCGATCCACAAGAACTTCTTAATGGTCATTGCTCTGATGTCGGTCAAAGCCTTGGCCTCAACCCACTTCGTGAAGTAGTCCACTGCGACGACCACATATCTATTGTTACCCGGAGCTCGGGGTAAGGGTCCAACTATGTAGACACCCCATTGATCAAAAGGCCAGGCTGACGAGATGGCGTTCATCTCTTGGGCCTGTTGGTGTGTGATATTTTCATGAATTTGACAGGTTCTACACCTCTGAACCAAGCGATTCGCATTTCGTTGCATCGACGGCCAAAAATACCCCGCTAGCTTACATTTTCGGGCAAGCATCCTAGCCCCGCAATGGTTTCCACAAGCCCCTATGTGAATTTCTTCAAGAAGATATTCCCCTTCTTTTTCTGATGCATATCTCAACCACGGCGCTATAAATGACTTTCGATAAATAATGGAGTCAAAGAAAGCATACCGTGCTGAACGAAGTCGGATTTTGCGTGCTTGTACCTTGTCGGATGGTAGAATTCCGTCCTTAAGGTAAAGGGCTATTGGATCCATCCAAGTCACCTGTTGAATGATCGGCTGCACCTCTGAGTCATTGTAGCTTCTGTCCGTCAACAACTCGACTAAGACTTTCTTGCTCGAGACGAAGTTCGAAGCTAGCTTAGATAACGCATCCGCTCTCTTGTTTTGACTTCGGGGAACTCTTGAAACAGGTAGGATTGCTGCTCCAAAGTATTCCATTGGTCCTTGAAGGGTAGGATTGCCTCTTCACCAGCTCCACCACACACACAACAGTTCTTTACACCCAAAAGATGCTTCTATGTCTTCAGTAGGTTTCTTGTAAAAGAAAGATTGAATCAAATAAATGATTCAGTTGTCAGCAGCTTGATCAGGATGAAATGATTAGCTGCTTGATGTCTTCAAGTGTGTAAACTTGATGTAACTTGATAGCAGGTTACACTTGAAGAAATTTCTTGATAAGTAAATTTAAGCTCAGTGTATGTCAGCAGGGTGAAAAACTTGACAGCTTCGAATAGATTATTTGTGCTTCTTAATTTTCATCTGTTTTTCATCACTTGTATCTGAATCAGGAGTCTTCTATTTATAGATGAGAATCTTGTGACTTATGTTTGAATTTCAAACATAGTCGTTTCAGACTTGTCTCCATCTTGACTTGCTTTTGGCACTGTTCATAGGACTGACCCTATCAGTCAGCTTTTTGTCAGTTTTCAGACTGTCCACCCTTTGACTTATATCTATTGGATAAAGCTCTGAATCTTTCCAACGTTCCTTTTATCTTGACCATTGATTTGTTGACAAAATCAAGGCTTGTAATCCATCTTTATCCTTTTAATCTTCCAATGTAACCTTTGATTAAATCGAGAATTATAATCAGCAAATATCTGAAGTATATCAGCTTGCTGATGTACATATCTCTCAGCAGGTTTAAGTCTGCTGTGTTTTAATAACACTTCAGCTGACTTCTTCTCATCTAACTTTTTGTTGTGAAGTTAGAGTACACCATTCTGAACATAATTAAGTTCCAATCACCACTTAACATACGGAACTTAGACCTTGTACACAAGGTATATGTAATCAGTTTAGGTCATGACAGACTTCCCTAAATTCTGATTTCATATCCTTGACTTTAAATACTAAGTTTGATCCCTTAGCCTTCAATAACTGAGTTTGAACCCTCAACCTTCAGTCTTCAGCAGGTCCCTAGTAAGTCTAATGACCTAGACACTCTACTGACCTAGACAGGTCTGCTGATAAAGTCAGCTGACCTATTTACAGTGCTTGTTTGATCAAACCTATACAAAGATCAAACTCTAATAAACCTATACATTTGATATAGACATATTTTTGCCTCTTATCTATAATAGCTAGTCTGGCACTCATCATTAAAACTTAAAATATGTCCAAAAGCTATCTCTTGATTAATCAAGCAAATGCCGGCTTCCCGTTCCGCAACCAAGTCCCCAAGCCCGGTTTTTAGCCAATTTCTTAACACTGAATGCATTCCCTCGACTCTCTAGGTTGATGTGTTTCCTATATGAAACACATAGTTCGTCCATGCTGAGATGAATGCCTCTTTGTGTGCGTTCAACTATGTAGATGAAACGTAACTCATGGCGTCTTCACTAAAAGCCTTCTTACACTATTCCATTCGCTCATTCAACTCTTCTTCTGAGTTTGCTTTAACAACCTCTGTCCAAGCAGTCATTAAATCCTGCCAACCGTCGCTTGTAGTCTTCGTCTTCAATTTCGACATAATACCTTTCTCGATGTTCCACCGGCATAACAAGTTCTTTGCTTTTAGAAATACCACCCATAACGCGTTCATTAAAGCTTCTTCCCTATCTGTCACGATACAACATATTCACTCACTTTGGTCACCAATTGCTTGGCAAAGCATATTCAATACCCATGTGTAGTTGTCTTGCCTCTCCAAACATAGTAGTTCAAATCCAACCAAAAATGACATGTCCATAGACGTAACGCCAACAATATGCAAAAGGGGCATCTTGTACTTGTTTGTCTTGTAGGTACAATCCATAAGCATGACAGAAGGAAAGCACCTTGCAAGGGACAAGCTATTGTTATAGGCCCAAAAAACATCCTTCACTACGTTGCCTTCATCATGCCTACAATGAATGAAGCATGTGGTCTTATCCACCAAATTGTAAACCTCTTGCATCACTGTCCGACCCTCTCGTGCTTTCTTCCTTATCTTAGAATGAATGTTAAAGATCAGCTTTTGTGACGTATAGTTTTTCCCATCTTTATCTCTCAACATCCGTAGTATGTTTCTAGGCAAAATGTCATTTCAAGTCATTGTTGCAACATCATCAGCTTGTTCTTTGTCAATCCGACCAAGGTATGCATGGCCTTCATCATTTGTTTTGTGATTATGCAAATCTCTCAATACTCTTACAGTCCACACTTTCCTAAATGTATTCTCTATGCTTTTCAATACAAACGGACACCCGCATTTCCTTGTGGACGATTCTCTTGGCTTATTCTTTCCGGTAGTGCCAACTTTTTTCTCGTATTTTCCTCCTTTGGAATGATCCCTTGGAAATCCACCACTCCCACATTAGAATTTAATGAATGGTGTCCGCTTTCCGTTAATTTTAGACATCATTATCACAATGACGAAACCATTCGCTCTTACCAATTCCTTTAGATGTTTAGTGACGGCGTCATGCGAATCAAATACCTGTGAACAATATATAAATGTAATAAATACAAAATCAAGTTTAAAATGAAAAACATTGAACTAGTATAAGTTTTAAAGACATACTTGATCAATTGTAAAAGCTGAAGTCATATCTATCGATAACTCTTCAGGTGTCTCATCCCTCAATGCAAGCATGGTATCTCAAAGATTCTTAAGATTTTCTTGATCTTCGTCAATCATTTCCTCAGCCAAATGCTACAAAAAATATACATTTGTATTAGATAAAGTCATAGTCAATTGGGATGAGCATAACAAACTAACATATACACTTAATGGTTTCTTACCTAATAATACTCCTCGTCGTCTTCTACTGCCCCCGCATCGTTGCTCTTGTCATTATTTATATCATCACATTGTTTCTATGGATTAAATATTAACAACAACAAGTAAATGAAAGTTCAATACACACGAATGGATAAATGTGAAAATTGATACAGAACGTCGGCAGTACCGACGTTGGTTTGGCTCAAAGAACGCCATCATCACTGAAGTTACAATGTCACTATGCAGCTCACCATTTAAAAAGGCAGGCAGATCAGTGTTCCTTTTGCCATACCATCGTCAGTACCGGAAGCGTTCTTACAACGTCACTGCTACAAACGTTGGTTATGGAATATAAACGCCAGTGATGAGGACGTTTAAGCATTACATGTATATATTGTATTGTGTTTCGGAACGTCGGTAAGGGTGGCGTTCATATGCAGAACGAGTGTCGGTGTGAGTGACGTTCCCGGCGTCTGACATGGACGCTTGAGAACGTAACACAACACTGGGGAAAGCCCTAGGGGCGATCGGAAAACGAAAAATAACCATAATTTCTTCCATAAATCAATGTATACCATGGTAATATGCATGTTGAAAGTTTACCCATTCACTTAACTCACACATTGAACATCAAAATATGATTTTTAGATCAAGAAATTACCAAGTTTGGTGATTCCATCTTCTTCTCCACTTGGCTAGAAAATGGCATGTCTTCAAGTGAGATTTCTACATCTTCTTCATTGCAATGTGTGTGTTGATTGATTAGAGTTGATTCAAGATGATGATCTTTCAAAATTGTATTTGATGAAGATGAATGTTCCATGGTTGGTGGTGGAAGAAATGAGGTGGTGGTGGAAGAAGATAGTTTAATTTTTGGTGTTTAAGTACTATATTTGTATTAGAATTAAGTTGTAGATGAAATGGTTTAATGTTTTTTTTAGTTTAGATTAGATTAGTGGATTATATTAATAGAATTATAATATTGTTTGATTAATTTTTTGAGTACTACTTTACAATTTCTCTAAGCTGTGGTGTAATAAAAAGTTTTTTTTATTATTTTTATGGTGTGAAGTATGAAAATAATAAAAATATCTGCTGAAAGTAAGTTTCAGTGGTGCGAAGTAAATGGATGCCGGTAGTAATAGTGGGAGTGTCAATAGAACCCCTAGGGTGATTTTAAAAAATCCGGAAGGACCAAAAGTTTAATATCCGAGTCCTATTTTTTTAGGTGGGTTCTATCGGTACACATCAAATTACTATTGACACACATTTTTGATTATTTTTTCGGATGAAAAAAAAGTCAGTCACACTGGTATTCATTGTTGAACACCAACGTCAGTGTGGAAAGTCGTGGACTGACGTTTCTAAGTTTTAACTATTTTTATAAAGGGAACGTCAGTCACACTGGTGTTCCTTGTTGAACACCAACGTCAGCGCTGACGTTGGTGTTCAACAAGGATGCACTGACATTGGTGTTCCAGCACTGACGTTGGTGTTCAACAAGGAACACCAATGTGACTGACGTTCGCTTTATGAAAAATCACCGTATGCCGAAGCAATGTTTTGTGATGCCGAGAGTAATAGGATGGCAGTAGTAAAATTGGATGTGTCAATAGAACATTTTTTTTAATTTCTTATTTATTCTTTGGGAGAAATATCCCTGTCCTATGTTATGATCTAAATAGTTGCAAAGCTTCGTGCTTTAAAAGGGTCTTTGGCTGCTACCTTGACGACCATATGCATGTTAATGCGGCACGCTTTGTATAATGGCTTCGAGGGCAATATCACGGTGCAGGAAGTCCCTGTATGTTTCTTTAAATCAAACTCGTTGGGTGCATTGTTTTCCAAGCTTTGAGAATGGGGGTGCATCAGTTATTCCTGATTCAAGTGACGGGAAGAAAGCTTCTAGTCTACCATCATCAAATTCATTTCAGTACACTTTTGGAGGATCAAGGCCTTCAATACCGGATCATTTAGAAAGTATTTGTGCTGATGGATTTCTTAGGTACAGATCTTGCAGGATTTCGTCTGTTGGTTCTAGGAATCCGTTGTCTCTTTCATTAGGAGCCCTATGGGTGAAAGAACATCAGCGCTATTCTTCGATTGCTACAGCAGGTCAACCTGATCTGCCTGGAGGCGATGATAAAAGTAAAGAGTCAAGTGTAAAACAAAAGAAGGAAACTTCGCCGGAAGAGTGTGACCAGGCCGTCGAGGGTTTAAGCACCGTCAAAGCTAAAGCGAAAGCCAAAAAGCTGCAAGGTACAAAAAAGAATGCACAGTTTTTGATTAAGAGGACATGGGAATTGCTTTTAGGGATTGGACCAGCTTTGAAAGCTATTGCATCTATGAGCAGGTTAATTTTTTTTTCTCTTACCCAATCCCGCCCCCTTCCCCAAGCCTCAGGGCAACAATTCTCAGAAGTACTGTAACCCTACGTTTTTTTTTCCTCCCCTTTTAGTTGTTAACTCTGCAGTTTTATTCCAGGGCGGACTGGGCTAAGAAGCTTATTCACTGGAAGGATGAGTTTAAGTCTACTTTGCAACACTACTGGTTGGGTACAAAACTACTCTGGGCTGATACTAGGATATCCGTGAAACTACTATCTAAACTTGCTGGTGGGAAGTCTCTGTCAAGACGAGAGAGAAAACAGCTTACACGCACAACAGCAGATATTTTCAGGCTTGTTCCATTCGCAGTTTTTATTTTAGTCCCCTTCATGGAGTTTTTGCTGCCAGTATTCCTCAAATTGTTTCCGAACATGTTACCCTCAACTTTCCAAGACAAGATGAAAGAACAGGTAGGTGAAGTTGTGAATTTTATATGTAAGTGCATTTTTTCCCATTCTCTTCAAATGAATTTGAGGGTGCGATATGTAGCCTTTGGTTGTGTTCATCTTCTTTTGTTATGGTTATTTAGTAATCAGTATCCCCATTTCAGGTTGTTAGTCATTTTCTTTCTGCACTATTCAAAACTTGATTATTTTGATGACTACGTCTCCATCCCTTGTATGGGTTGTGGACTGCATATTGCCCAGCTGATACCGTGGTTTATTGTTTATCTTTCTTCATTACATACGACTCTTCTCACATATGAAATGTGGTTTCAAGCTCATGTAGATGGAAAATATTATACTCTATAGCAAAATGTCTCTACTAGAAGAGCTCGCTACAAGCTGTACTTCTGTGCACCCTTCATTATCTGCCCAAAAGCTACTCTTTTATAAGTGGATGTACTTAACTTGTTGAAATCAGGCTGAAATCTAGAAGGTATTAGGTTATTAAAGATATTGTGAAATGCGGTCACAATTTGAAAATTGATCGTCATGTGAATACTTTTTTCTATGAAGTGAAGTATTGTTACTATTACAGGAGTCGCTGAAAAGGAAGTTGAATGCAAGGATCGAATATGCAAAATTTCTTCAAGAGACGGCAAAAGAAATGGCTAAAGAAGTGAAAGACTCAAGAAGTGGTGAAGTGAAGCACACAGCGGAAGCTTTAGATGAGTTTTTGAATAAGGTACCATCTTTTGAAAGTCAGATATGGTATTATGTGATTATACTTTTGCGCTTATGAGATTTAGCTGAAGACGTACATGAATGAATATCAAGAAGAATTTTTATATCCTGACATTTGCGGCAAACTTTGGGGATTTAAAACCCTTTCTTGCCTTTTGTCAGGTTAGAAAGGGCGCTCACGTTGCCAACGACGAAATCTTAAGCTTTGCGAAGTTGTTCAATGATGAGCTAACACTTGATAGTATGAGCAGGTTGATTCAATTGACTAGAACTTTATGCGTCACCAGGATGCCTACATGTCCTAATGCAAAATGTGATCTTCACAAAATGCAGACCTCGGTTGGTGAACATGTGCAAATATATGGGTATTAATCCTTATGGAACAGACGCATATCTGAGACACATGCTTCGGAAGAGACTTCGAGAGTAAGTAAGAGTACATATTTTCTAGACAACTCTCTTTTGAATGGACTATATGCTAGTTATGTTCAAATGCAACATGTATTCTTGCGAAGCCTTTTTAAAAATGGTACTTGTGTATCTAGAACGCGTATCAGAAATTGTCTCAGTGATCTATAACAATCAATCTTTCTGGTTGCCATCATGGTTCACCAGCATCTCACCAACATCTCATATTGTTTCTATTGACTGTGGCGAAGCATGCTTGTTAATTCTGATAGTCGCTGCATAAACTTTGTTAACAGGGCTAATATTCTTTCAATTATTTTGATGTTGTAATATTGTGTTTTTTTTGTGTGTGTGTGTGTGTGTGTGTGTGTGTGTGTGTGTGTGTGTGTGCGTGAAATGGATCAAATTTTAATAGCTTTACACTACTGACAGTCGGGCAAAGTATGGCCATAGGGCATAGGATCAGTCAATAAGGAAAAAGATATGCATCAAAGAACCTCAAACATAAACTTGATTTGGTTGTTTTTCCAGTGGAGCTTGAGTTTTTTAAGCCCATGCTGATTTACACTATCAATTGTTTAAGTGTTCGTTTATATTGTTCTGGATTCCTTTTGATGAGGCAAATTTTTGGTCGCCTATGGCTTAACTGCTTTGCTGATGAAAGGATATGTCTCTTAAACGGCTTGAAATTTTGTCTGGTTTAATTTTGTTGGCTGATAATGGTGAGCTGTGGAAATTGAATGGACGAAGCCTTTTGAAACAGGTGACAAGTAATACAAGTATAAGTCCTCTGTTTGTTGTCATGTACTGCTAATAAATTCACATAATGCTAAAAAAATCCCCATATGCTAAAGTGAGTTTTGAAGTGGAATCAATATTTTCACTTGCATGTAATAATTTGAATTTTAGAATGGAAGGGGTCAGATTGCGTTTCCAAAAATTTCTTAGAATGTGGCTGTAGGATGATATTTTATGTGAAAAACAGTTTTGAGTGAGGATAAAGGTTTAATACTTGGAGTATGGACCCGTTAAGAACTTGAAGATTCTTTTTTCTTTGTGATCAGAAAACCTTTTGCATCCTTTGTGATCGATTTGCTGCCAAGCTTTTAATAGAAGATATTGTAATTTGTAACAGATATTTCACCCTGTTGAGGTCTTACAACTTGGCTTCTACCTGATAAATTTCAGATGTATTATCCTTTTTTTGAGTAAAGTTCCTTAAGAGCATTCCATATTTCTGAGGCAGTTTCGAAGAAGATAAAATTTTCTGTGGTTTAAGGGGTCATCATCCAATCAACCAAGACATCACAACTCAAGTCTGTTTTTGACCCTCCATTGCTTGTATGTTGAGTTTCCAGCCTTTTGGTTATTGACATCATCCGTTAGATACTCTTCCGTCCCTCTTCCGGTGATAAATAGCTGGATGGAACGGGACCGTTGAAAGATAATTTTCCCCATTCAGTTTATAACTGACATGGATAGGATGGATTAATCAAATCCTCCTAAGGCTGGGTTAGGGAGCGGCTCAGAGTTCTGGTTTAGTTTGGAATTTAGATTCCATTTGAAATTTGAAATGAATCGGAACAGGATTAAGGAGGTTCTAATATCATGTAGAAATGCAGAAGAAATGAGAATGAGAATGATATTCTTTTTGCATGAAATTGAATGACTGCTATAGAAGTATTTAAAGGATTACAAAGGAGACCGTAATGGCTAGATTCAAATGTTGCGGCTGGTGGGCGGCTGACTTTTGACTAGTTTAAAATTGTCCCTATACTAATGGTAACAACACACAAAATACAGCTAATTACAATGAAAAAACAGAAAATGCGTGTACATAAAAATAAAAACATATTAACACTAACAATCTATTAACATAGATTAATGAAATGTTTTAATTCATAAATATTGCGACTGTATCTTGACAGGCACCTAACTTTTCCTTGTTCTGCGTATGGTGTAATCAATCCCTTTGATCACCAGGCTGACAGCACACAGAGAAATAAATAGAAAGATATTGTTTTTGCCAGTTCTCAGTTAACTGTGCAATTGTAGTCTTTTTGTAGGTTTAGTACAGTATAGAAATAAATCTTCTATAGCAATCTGTCATGAGATACAGAATGGCAATTGAGTATATCACCCTCCCAAAGTTGATTTCAAACTCATATTATTTTTAATGAATGTTCTATGATGTGTGTGCTGGGTGGGAATTATTGGTGGAGAGATAGAAGGAAGTATGAATGAAGTTTGGAAGTCAAATAACTTCTTAAAACAATGTGAGTAATATACAGCATGGTTATGTTTTGTTAGGATCAAGGAGGATGATAAGATGATTCAAGCAGAGGGTGGTGTGGAATCTCTTTCAGAGGATGAGCTTCGGCAAGATTGTCGGGATCGCGGCATGCTTGGACTGGTTTCAGTGGAGGAAATGAGGCAACAGGTTCCTTTTATTTCGATTGTTTTTTCTCCCTGTTTTTAGTGTTTTCTTTGGTTACCTTTAGTTGTACTCCTGCATTTTGAATGTTGGCTGATTGTTGGTGTCGTACGAATAACGTACAGATTGTAACTTATACGTAACATAACCTTAGGGCCATTAATTGCACCAAAGAATTTCGTTTGCCTTCTACTCCCTCTGTCCCAAAATATGGTTATGCACATAGATTATATATGGAAGCTAATTCATGAACTATTTTATTGTTATTCAGGACAAAAATACCATTTAATAATGAATTTTACACATTGGAATACCAAAAGAACATATTTATGAGCTAATATGGGGTGTATATAATATGGGTGAAATAAGAAACAATGCATTGAATATTGCATTGGTTTGTGAGTGTCTTATAATATGGGACGTCATCAAAGAGCTAAAATGCCTTATATTTGGGCATGGGGAGTATAATTTTACATGAACAGTTTGTAGGTAAGTGAAATTACTTAACCATCGCTATGCCAAATATTTCATACGCAATAAGTAGAGAGAAAGCCTTTATATAGGCGTACACTTTCTTGGAAAACAGGAAAAACATAAGACCGCCTTTTAACCTAGTTGACACACCTAGGTTATATATGTGATCCTAAGGGTTTTGGTTGAACCGATGGGTCAAGTAAATTTAGTGAAAAAATTGTATGAAGCGAGTGTCAAACCGCGTTGAACGAGGAATATGCACTAGTTTTCAAAATTAATGTATTTTTTCCCTTTAAATTAACACTAACGCGTTTAAAACAACTTTTTATTTAACCTTTGTTGATTAATTCAAGATATTTTCTAACAAATTATATGTCAGTGTTTCTAATATTTAAAACAAATGCATCACAATAAAAAAAACCACTACAAGTATTAAGAAAGTAATCAAAAGTTAAAGATAAATCTAGACCTTTAAAACTTCTCAACATATCCATTTATAATAATAACATAAACTATATTTTGATTTAAAAAAATGATAACTCGTAGGATACTAATTTTTTCAAATTTTATCATTATTTACTTAAAAGAGTAATTATAATAAAGTTAGTATTTTGCTTTATAGATTATTATTATTATTATTATTATTATTATTATTATTATTATTATTATTATTATTATTTACTATTCCATAATCTGCTAATCTGCTGGTTAAACCGGTGACCCAGAAGTTGAATCAGTGATCTGATAATCCGTTGCCTTTACTGCATTAATGACCGTAAAGTGTTTTGTTACTATTTGAATAATTCAACTAAATTGTTTATCATATATTGCTATAAATGCACAAGTATCACTGGTCATTCCAAAATATCCTTTTATTATTTATGACTTATTTTTTGCATGCTATCTGTAGTCCTACTGTTCGTTTGAGGCTATGAAGAAGTTCTCTGTGTATCATACAAAACTAACTTTTAGAGCTTCTTCTTCTTGCAGCTGCGTGATTGGCTGGATTTGTCGCTTAACCATTCAGTACCATCTTCGTTGTTAATACTCTCTAGGTAATTTTTGTTTTTGTAATGCTTACGAATTTTTGAAATTACCTGCCCTGCTAATTATCATTTTGTCCTTTTGTTTTGCAGAGCGTTTATTGTGGCAGGCAAAGTGAAGCCAGAGGAAGCTGTGCAAGCTACACTCTCCTCCTTGCCAGATGAAGTGGTGGACACTGTTCAAGTTACATCTCTCTCATCGGAAGATCTTATTGCAGAGAAGAGGAGAAAGTTGGAGTTCCTAGAAATGCAAGAAGAATTGATAAAGGTCAGACTTTGGAATCACTAACCTCCTATTTGGCACCTTTTATCGTGTTGGACATTGTTCCGACATGATATGCATCCAATGCTAATCAGACACATATTAGGTTATTATTATTTTTTTTGAGGAAAATATTAGGCTATTATTAACTCATAAATTTCTAATCTACGACATGGCTTACCACTTTTGATACACATTCTTGACATACCTTTTCAATTCAATACCATCGTCTCCATTTTCTCAACCAGCATTTAGTTAACTTCAACCATTATCAAGTTGATTGAAGGATTATCATATATTAACGCAAGATCAAGCGCAAACAATTTAATTCTCTGTTTTTTTTATGACTTTTCTAGTTACAAACTTATTGTGGCATCACATTATCGGCACCACACACATTCCACCTTTCGAAACACGATTATGTTGTCGATAAACGAGTTTTGAAAAATCGATTTTATGGTCTTGAATCTACTTTTAAAATATTGAATGCGTGTGTGCCACATTAAGTTTGGTGGTGGTGTCTAAAGATTCCACAAACTTTGAAAATAATAGTGTTACCAAGTTTGTGTCGTGTTCGTGGCTGCACTCATGTCTATGTTCGTGTCTGGACTTCCTAGGGTCAGATCATAGATCATAGTATCTTTCCCTGTGTTGAAAATTTTCTTTCTTGTTCTGTTGATAAAGGCCAGGAAGAAACATAAACGTAAATGGAATGCATACTCTTGTATTCACAAGCTATTACTGACAGTAGTTGACTGTTCTTTCATGTGGATAAGACAATCGATAATGAGGTCGTGTTTGGACACGAAACTATTCGAATTCAACTCACTACTTTATTCACTCCACTATCCTATTTATCATTATTTAATTAATTCTATTATTTTATTTTATTATGGTTCTCACCAATCATTTCTACATCAATAGATAAAATAGTATTAACCAATTTATGCTATTCACTCCACTACACCATTTGCCATTACTTTATTAATATAGTACTTCATTAAAATTTCTCTCACAAATCATCTCTTCATCTACACAGATTTCAAAACAAGAATTTTAACTTTCTAATCATTATTTCACCTTATAATCATTTCTAATCATTTCTTTGATATTTGAACTTCTTCACTAGATATACTTCTATGCATGTTTCTTGTAGCAAAGTCTCTCTCTCTCTCTCTCTCTCTCTCTCTCTCTCTCTATATATATATATAATTTTGTTTTTCTAATGGTATACTTTTGTGGTTCTGCATCTCTTTTTGCTATTTTGTTTCTTTTTCAAGTTCTCATGATTTAACTATGTATCCATGATTTTCTTTGGGCATATGTGAACTTGGTTCCATCGATGTCTTATTTTCCCCCACTTGCATATTTCGAGTTGTGGTTGGAAAGAAAAATATCCTGCCTTCATGGAAATAGAGTCAAAGTGTATTGGTTGTTCCCAATGATGCTTGTTGTATATAAAAGGGAATGAAGTATTACTTGGCCATTCCATTTGAACATCTTTTGATGATCCTGTCTTGGTAGGATCTTTTTTGGCTCCTAAACTTCAGAGATACTTGTGCATTAGGGCACTCATTGTGGAGTTAGCTTGGCTCTGTTGGGCACATTTTGTATCCCCGTATAGCTTAAGCGTTTAGAAGAGATGCTATATTATCATCGTATTAGGGCATGATTTGTCAGGCTTAAAGCTCGCTGCTGCCTGTTTGTTTCTTCACGTGTTGGGCTAAATAGTGAAATTTGTGGTAGACCCACTTCTCTGCAAACCGTGGGACATGTTAAAGTGGTCAAATATATAAATTACACTTTACCCTAATTTTTTAAGCTCATAGGTGAGTGGTAAATTATCATTCCGTTTGAAGTTGGTACGTCTTGAAACTGTCCTACTTTGACATGGGTAATTGAAATCCTAAACATCTAATCTAGATATTGGTTCATTCAACTCCACTCAACTGCATATATATATATATATAGACACACACAAAACAATCAAGCTTATTTGCCTTACAAAGTTCGATAAGATTTTTTCTTCCATATCTTTATGCTTGGTTTGGTCTTACGACGAGTAACCACTGAACAGGAGGAGGAAGAAAAAGAGGAAGAAGAATTGGCCAGGATGAAAGAGTCTATTGGAAAGCAGAAGGATACTGCATTGGAAGAGATGATTGTTTCAACAGAAAAAGAAGAACAACATAAAATGGCAAAGACTAGAGACAAGGAAGAACAACTTTGCGAACTCAGTAGAGCTTTGGCTGTTTTAGCATCCGCATCAGTAAGATTTGCATGCCTCCTACAATCACCTTTTCTTTTTCATTTTTTCAGTTTGTGTCAAATAGTCTTCAAGGTCTACACTGTTATGCTAATTTTTCCACTTAAATTTTATAGTCTGTCAGCCGGGAGCGGGAAGAGTTCTTGAGGCTTGTCAACAAGGAGGTAAATCCCTTAGCTTCTGCCCTTCCTATGCTGTTTAATTTCATTTATGTTTTAATGTAAGCCGACTTATAAGGCTGTTATTTATGTTTTATTAGGGTTAACACGTTTTGGCTGTGGGCTGCGTGTGTAGAGTCCTTGGTGGACAAGTTTCCTAAATAATAGGAGGGTCTAGGGTTTCTTGATTGTATAAATGAGTCTGTTTCAGTCATGAATAATATAAGAAAACCGAGTAACAGGGTTCTCCTTTCAACCGTATTTTTTAAGGTTGTTTTTTTGAATTAGGTTGCAGTAAATTTGAATCCCAGATTGTTAAGGATTTGATAGATTCAACGCATGGCTAAATTGTATTTTTCCAAGTCCGGATCTTAGGATCTGATTAGTTTTTAATCTATTTTTTTAGGGTCCTAAAAATTTGTTGTACCTAGTGGGTTCAGTTTTGAAAAAGAAACAAAATTCTCCCCATTCTCTCATCTTGTATATACTACAATAACGGGCAATATTATAACATAAATCGATATTACAGCATCATTGACCACAATATCCTCCCAGATATTCAGATATATGGTCCCCATCATATCCCAGAATACCCGGCAAGTTAGATTTTCTGCAGATACTTTTGCCTTTTTTTTGGTTTCATATGAAACCCAATTTATTTGTTTATCTGTTATTTACTTTGATTTTGGTAGCTTAAGGGTGTCTTTTGACTCCTTTAAGTGGTGGATATTTCTCTATGGCAGTCTCTTCTGCACTCTTCAGTCTTCAAGTGCCAGTTAGAGTTTAGAAAAATGGCATATTCTGTCCTACTGATGCATATGGATTCTGTATAGTGCAGTACATATTTTTAAAAGTGAGCTTTAATAGTATTTTCTGTTCTTCAACCTTCTTAACTTATTTTTTTTGTGTTTCTATTTGCATGATTACCTATATCTCAACATGAGATCTTTAGACAATTGCATGGAACTGCATTAATGGAAGTCATATTTGTTTATTTGCAGGTAGAATTGTACAATAGCATGGTGGAAAAAGAAGGAGCGGAAGGTGAAGAAGCTGCAATAAATGCTTACAGAGCAGCTAGAGAGGATCGTGACCAAGCTGTCGAGAGGGATGTGGGTGACAAAGTTTCTTCAGCACTAATAGACAGGGTAAGAACGGTTTCATACCGTGATTGCAAACTTAAATTCTGAGCCTTTCTCTATTATGGTGGCTCTACATCTTCTCAGTTGAGCTTTATTTTTTTCTAAACTAAAGTAGTTGCACGTTCTTTGATTCATATATTTTTAGGTTGATTCTATGCTCCACAAGCTTGAAAAAGAGATAGATGAGGTGGATGCCACAATTGGTGATCGTTGGCGTTTTCTTGACAGGTATGACATTTATGTTGTGTCTATTTGCTTCAATCACTTGCTCTTTTAGAAGTATATGAAGGTTTCTGTTGGATGTCGGAGAAATGTATTTTTATTATTTTACAATGAGAGTACAGACTCCTTTTATAGTAGGAAATACTGGGAATCTTTTAGACTACAGCCTCCTCAAATTAAGGAAACAAAACACGGCAACATACTAAGCCCTAACAACTCAATGCGGAGCACACAAGGCCTAGTTCAGACTTATTAAAAACCCGAATAAAAACATAAATTACACAAAACCACCCTCTTTGACTTTGAATAAACTCAGATCTCCACGTGTTCTTCACCACTCCTCAAGTTTGGCATAGATGATCATCATTGCCTAACTTGCTAACATAATCTTTGATCCCCTGCCTTGTCACAATGCTTTAGTTTCTCATTAATAAAATGCTGATCCACTTCGATATGCTTGATCCGATCGTGCTGAACTGGAACATTGGCTATAGCAATTGCTGAGTTGTTGCCACAATAGAGTTTCATAGGAATTTCCAACTTTAGTCCTACGTCCTGTAGTACCTTTTTCATCCCCAACGGCTCACATATTCCTTGAGCCATAGCGCGATATTCTGCTTCGGTTGTGCGTCAGGCGACCAACATATTTATCTTGCTTCGCCAATGAACAAGATTATTCCATACAAAGGTGCAATACCCCGTGGTGGACCTCCTCTCCTGAGAGCCTGCCAAATCCACATCCGTAAACACCTCTACACTCATGCTTTTTTTCTTACAAAGCAGCCCTTTACCAACAGTCCCCTTCAAGTACCTAATGATTCTAAGAGCAGCCTGTTGGTGCGATTCACTTGGAGTTTGCATATGTCGACGGACCACTCCCACGGCAAAGGCAATGAAAGCCTTGTGTGGGACAAAATATTACTTTTCCCACCAACTTCTGATAGCTCTCCTTGTCCATTGGTACTTCGTTTTTAACATCGTGAATCTTTAAAGTAGGTCCCTGTGTTGTGGTGGCTGGTTTACAACTCATCATACCAGTCTCGTGAAGTAAATACCGAATATACGTCCTCCGGGACATGGTCATCCCCTTTTTCGACCTCGCTATTTCCATGCCAACAAAGTTCTTTAATTGTCTAAGATCCTTGCTCCAATTCAACTGCATGATCTTTCCAACTTGTGCAATTCCAGTATTATCATCCCCTGTGAGGATAATATTGTCAACATATACCACAATGACTCACTCTCCCGGTATCTCCTTTCTTTATGAATAGTGTGTGGTCCGACAGGCCTTGAGCGAAACCCAGCTTGAACAGAAACTTCATAAATCGTTCGAACCGAGTTCTCGGACTTTGTTTAAGTCCGTATAATGAATTATTTGACCTGCAAACGTCCCCTTCAAATTTATTAGTTAAATCAGGAGGTAAATTCATGAATACTTCTTCCTTAAGCGTGCCATGGAGGAATGCATTCTTCGTATCTAACTGGTGAAGCTGCCAATCCAAAATTTACAGCTATAGAAAATAAGATTCTCACACTATTTGTCTTGGCAACTAGAGAAAAGTCTAAGAACAGTCAAGCCCATAGGTTTGACTATAACCCCTTGGCAACAAGTCTTGCCTTATGTCTCTCAGTAGTCCCATTTGATTTATGCTTTATGGTGAATACCCATCAACCCGAATTTTTCCTTTAGGTAGATCTTCCACATCCCAAGTTTCTTTCTTTTCCAAGGCCCTAATTTCTTTTTGGACTGTTGAGTTCCACTTAGGTATACTTTGAGCTTGTATGTTTTTTGGAATTTTGTTTTCGGTTTCTGACACGCTAGAGAGGTTGGCTCGGTAATTAGGTGATAACTTGTCATAGGATAAAGAAATTGCTCATTGGATATAAAGGAAACTTGGTACACGCTCATGGTGGTTTTCTTATAGCAATAGGAACATCAAGTAATAGATCATTAGGTGATTGTGGTGAAGAACTAGGATGAATGCCAAACTCACCCGTACCATTGCTAGCCTCAGTTTCTCCATCTGGTTCTGGTTCTGGTTCTGGTTCATGATTAGTACTAGAGTGTTGATGTTCTCTTCCTCCCTTAGAACAGTAGACCTTTTTGAATAGGTAATCCCTTCGAATTGTATCGTAGAAAAAGAACCTGAAGGCTGATCCACCCGAGCTGGTATTGCCTTGTGACCACTGACCAGAACCAGCCGAATAAGCAGGCAGAACATCCCACTGATCCTTTTCTTATTCTGCCCTGGACTCGATAAAACTGTTAAAATATGGGCTCTCCCTGTTTGGTTTCGGGTTGGACTGGGGTTGAATGGATCAAGAAAGAGAAAGCAAAATAAAATATAGTGAAATAATGATTATAAAGTTGAAATGTTAGGTTGAAATTTGTGTAGTTGAAGAAATGATTGGTGAGAGAAATTTTAATGAAATATTATATTGAAAAAGTAATGGTTAAATAGTGTAGCGAGTGAATAAAGGAATTGATTAATATTATTTTATTTGTTAATGTTGAATGATTGATGAGAGAATTTATAATAAAATAATAGAATTAATAAAATAATGATAAATAAGATAGTGGAGTGAATAAAATATTGGGTTGGATCCAAATGGATCCAACCCCACCCGAAACCAAACAAGGCCTAATGTTTATTCTATCTTTAATGGTTTTTTAATCCCTAGTTTTAGTGTCCTAATCTTGTAATTAGGGCCCTTTTTCTTCCTAAATATAATCTGCCATCTATGGGCCAGATTACACCGTTCATAGCCGTTGCAATAGTGTTTAGAGCTGTTGGAGCCTCTCTCTTTATAATGTAAAGCTCCCTCATCAACCCGATAAGCATTATCAATACAATTCAATCTTTTTCTCCTCATTCTTCTATCTTTTTGACAAAAACATTGTGTGGTGGAGAATGAGCTACAAAAGAATCAGAAGCCCCAACAGCCTCATCTTGCTCCCCTGAAGATGAGAGTGGTCAAAGTACATAGTATTTTGAAAAAAGTCACATCAAGTGTTTCTATTGTTTTTTTGTGTTTGAATAGTATGTTGTAGCACGTTTGTAACCTTTCTTGTTAGGAGAATAGCCCAAGAATACGCACTTGGTTGACCTTGGTTCCGACTTTCCCTAGTTATAATTATGAGCAAGCCACACATCCAAACACTTTAAGAGGAAGATCTTGAATAAGTCTAGTGTTTGAATAGTATGTTGTGAATAACTCTAAGGACGTTTAAAACTTTGTACTTCTTGAGAGAAGTCTATTTATTAAATAGACTGAAGTCAGAGCAAACTACATACTAGACCTTCCCACTTCTGAAGTATGCTGGTTCTTTTGCTCCACAACACCATTTTGTTGTGGTGTGTTGGAGCATGAACTCTGATGAACCATTCCAGTTTCACAAAAAGAGGATCCTAGAACTTGATAATAGTATTATGTACCACTATCAGTTCTTAGG
Source organism: Gentiana dahurica var. dahurica (assembly GCA_024500145.1). Lineage (NCBI taxonomy): Eukaryota > Viridiplantae > Streptophyta > Magnoliopsida > Gentianales > Gentianaceae > Gentiana > Gentiana dahurica. The sequence goes on from CM044907.1 coordinate 34,778,814, forward strand.
ACTTCTATTTTTTGTATGAAATTGAGTCTTGACCATTTCGTAAAATTGTTTAAAATCTTTTGCAACTTAAGATTTTTCTTTAAGCAAATAAACTCTAGTTGTTGTAGCACGATCATCAATAAACCTTATGTACCATTTTTTTTCATTCCGAGTCTTAGGTCGAGACGGTCCTCACACATCACTATGAATCATAGTAAATGTTGGGTTAGTTCATAAGGCTGGGATGGATATATAACACGAAGGTGTTTGGACAATTTACTCACTTCACATTGAAATTCAGAAAAAAATAATTACAATTATTAACAATTCAGGAAATAGTTTACTCATATATCTGAAACTAAGGTGGCGTAATCTAGCACGCCACACCATTATTTTATCCTTATCGGATTCTAGGAAAGAATTGTAACAACTAATTCCAAGGGATTTCTTATTCGGGAGGTCTCTCTTCTTCAAGAATATAAAGGCCACCAATCTCCTAAGACTGCCAATCACCTTCCCCACCTGAAAATCCTGAAACTCATAGCCACTATTGAAAAATTTAACGACACTGTTAGTTTATGTTATAAGCTTGCCGACTGACAATAGATTGCATGACAATTCTGGGACATGTAACGCATTTTGTAGGATCAGAGTTGATCAGATCACAATCGTGCCTTTTCCATCTATGGCTGAAAAAGACCCATCAGTTATTCTCACTTTTTAATCCACAACACATAGAGAATAAGAAAATAATTTTTGGGAAGAACTTGTGATATGGTCAGTAGCTCTTGAGTCAACGACCCGGTAGGCTTGAGGACTGACCCCTAAGACAAAAAAAAAGCTAGTTTGCTACATGTTTCGGCCAAGGAACAAGTCGGATATGAAGGGTTTCGATTGGTTAATTTCAGGTTGAAGAGGAAGCTGGTTCAATTGCTCTAGTTGCTCTTTAGTGAATTTCAGCAGTCCATGATTACTCTTAATACTTGAATCAGTAGAAACTTGATATACCCCCCCACACTTCTCCATGTAAGCCTCTCGGATTCCTTGGTTTTTAGTTAGGGGGCTTTCCATGAATACCCCAACAAGTGTCTATGGTGTGTCCCGGCTTCTTGCAATGGTCACACACCACTATCCTTTTTCCCTCTTGAATCTCTCTTAAAAGTCACCAGTGCCAAAGTCTCAACCCTTGGATCTGAAGCTCTCGTCATCACTATTTTCCTTGATTCTTGACGTTTTATTTTAGAAACAACCTCTCCAAGGGAAGGTAACGGTTTTCTCCCCTCCTTTTGACTTCATCTAAATCTGAAACTAAACCTGCAAGAAAGGAGTGCACCTTTTTCATTCTCCTTTAATCTTGACACTATTAATTGAACATTTCCAGAGACTTTGATTTCAACTGAAATATTTGAAATGAATTCTCTATGTCAGAGTACATTTCTCGTAGACTCTAACTGCATGCCATATCTCTCGAGGCCAAGAACATACGGAGTCTAGATATGGACGGTTCCATGAAGTTTATGAGCCACGCCATAACTAGATTGTTTTCTGATTTCCATGTATGCAATTTAAGGTCATTTTTTGGTGTTTTATGACATTCTCTTCCCAAATCTTAAGCTAATGGGGAGGTAGATAATTAACATTTTATACATCTCAATTCTCAATACGCCCCCTCAAATGTGGGTCTTTTATAGACCAACACTTGATTTTTTTTTTGTTTGGAAAGACTTTGTTTGCAGCGGGGCTTGAACTCATGACCTCCTGCTCTGATACCATGTTGAATTACCATCTCTCCTAAAAGCTTAAGCTGACGGGGAGGTAGATAATTCACATTTTATGTATCTCAACGATAACCAATTTTTCCTTTGCCGTCAATGATAAGTTTCACGGTCTGAGACCATTCCAAGTAGTTTTTTTCCCGTTTAGTCTTTTGGTGGTTTATACCATCGATGAAGACTTTGTGGAAATTTCATCTCTTGCAGGGAGATGATCATGGGGTTTGATTTAGTTGCAGCAGGAGGATTTGTGTTTCCAGATGAGGATGAACTAGGGTTCCTCTCCCAGTCATTGAGGCTCCGTATTTCATGATATGAAATTAGGGTTGATTAGTAGCATGGCTTTGATACTACGTTATTTAGAGTACACACTCCTTTTATAGAAGGAACTATTGGTAGTCCTGTAGACTACAAACTCCTAAAATTAAGGAAACAAAACACGGAAACAACCAAAGGAAGTGCACACAAGACCTAGTTCAAACTTATAAAAAACAATTAGACAAAGCACCCTTTAAACTCAGATCTCCACATGTTCTTCAACAGTTTCACTTAACCAAATTTGCTTGTAGATGTGACATCATTGTCAAGTTACAAATCAAAATATCTTCCATTGGTTAGCTTTGGAAAAATCGTGGTGTGTTTTTGCCAAAGAGACTTTCTATGTTGATATTGACCATTCCAATGCATCTGTGCTTCTGATCCCTTCTGTAAAACTTGCATTATTGGATTTTGGCACTTGTCGCTAGGACCGGGGTTCAGTGGTTATACGTATTACTCCCTCCGTACCTATTGAATTGAGGGTAGTTGTTGAAACTATGGTTCCTATTTAAGTCATACATATTATTCTCCAAATTAACATATTATTCTCCTAACTTGCAAATTAAAATCTAGCAAAAAATATTTGTAGCTTTCTTTTACAGGGTAGCATTGCTTGGTGTAGATGTTTCGACCATATTATGGAAGAGACCACACTGTAAAAGTTAGATGCAATTTGATTCCCTTAAAACCGAAACATGTCAATTTCGAGTCCTATATTGGGATTGTGGATGAGTTCATATATTCATTTTTCTAATTGAATATCGCTATTCTAATTTTTTTTTCCCTCACTTTGGGTATTGCGTTTTTCTTTTTGGGTGATAGAAAAGTATGGGCAGTGTAGAAACTCGTTGGAGATAACTGGAATCACTATTTTCTAAGTTCATAGCTTTTATGATAAAATATATCCTGATGTCATATGACATTGCCTCCAGACACACCACATACACGAGAAGAAACACCACTGATGTTTTCCTTCTTCTCAAGAATGTTTGGCTATCGTTTGTTGGTAAATGAAATCATTTATATTTGATTATTATTAGGGATTACGATGGGAAAGTGACAGCTGAAGAAGTTGCATCCGCGGCTGCGTACCTCAAGGATGCCCTTGCTAGAGAGGGTATTGAAGAACTTCTTGCCAAACTGTCCAAAGATAAAGGTTAGTTATTTACCGGCTTCAGCTTAAAATATAGTTTTTGGTGATTCGATTAAGATGCATCTTTCTGTAGGGATGATGTTTTTATTATTAGTCCATCCTTGTCTGATGTATATACTTGTGTTTATATCTGAAACAGACGGAAAGATCCTTGTTGAAGATCTGAAAAGGTTAGGCAGACCAGAAGAAGAAGAAGAAGAAGAAGATCATCAAAATAATGATGATTCTGGTAAAGCATAAGGAATCGAACAGATGATTTTAAGAACCAAATTTCATGTCATATATATATATATATTCACATCAAATGTATGAACACCATGAACTACGAGGTTGGATGTTCATTTTGCTGGTGCAATTCGCTGCCACCTTACGTTTGCAGGTCTTTCCCAACATTAGTTTACCAAGCGGGGGTTAAATGTTCTTTTTTGGTATAAGCAAAACCTCGGATGCTCCTGTACTACTTTTATTTATTTATTACTGTTTATGAGTTTTGAGAGGTTTGTGCAACTCTCACTGCCCACAATTTCACATATTCTATGGGCCAGCTTTTGAATCGAGACAACTATTTAAGAAATATTCTAACGTGGAGACTATGACTCCCCATTGCATTTGCATTTGCATTTGCATGTCAAAAGAAAAACAAATTGTAGCATTTATGCTCCTTTGTTTCTTAGGAATGAAATTGAATTAATTAACTCATTCAATTACTGTATTTGGAACGTAAAAGAATTAAATAATAAAATAAAATAAAATTCACATTATGTGATGCACTGAGTGATGGTGGGTGTCACCTTACCTTACCAATATACTTTAGCTTCCCCTTCCACACCCTAAACCTATCCTACCTCATATCTTACCCTTTTTCATTACCCAAGTTACCCTACTTGATCTGACCTCATCTACCTACCCATCTTATCTTACTACATACCATGTCATACCTAACCTTACCTTACCCACCTTACCCTTCGCTTACACTACTCAACCCTACCCAACCTCACCCTATCCTCTATTGCACTACCCCACCCATCTTACCCATCCAGCACAATCCAACCCAACCTTGTTACCCACCTCACTCTTGCCACTCACGTGATTTATCAATTTTTATTTTATTACAAACCATGGCAAGCTCTCTCAGGACTGTATGTATGTATGTTTGTTGCTGACATTGTGTACTACTATCTTTATCCCAAAATGTATGTTCATTTGAGACTTTTCACGTAGTTTAAGAAAGTAGTTAAGTGTCATTAATTTAATGATAAAAATATAAAATAACTTTTGACCATTATTAATGCAAAAAGTTGTGTAGTAGTGAAAAGTGATTGAATGTATATAAATTAAGGATAGAAGGAAGAAAAAAATAAAAAATGTTTTATTGATTTTCTAAATGAACTTATATTATGGGACAAAATAAAAAAGTTTAATGTACTTACATTTTGGGACGAATGCAGTATTATATTACACCACAAACTTTTTCCAAATTTCTTATGGCTCCCGGTATAGCCGGGGCTTTAATATTAATGTCAAATCTATCATTTAAATAATAATGAAAATGACAATTGTGTCCTTAAATTCATCTTTTTTAAAATTCTCATTGTTCCCCATCTTGAACTTCCCCTCGTCCCATTCTCCCTCTTCTTCTCCCCACTTAATTTATCTCCTCCTTGGCATCTCTCTCATCCTTCTTTAATGAAAGGAATAATATTCCCTGTATATTTCATTAATTCACCAGTATCATGTATACGATTACAATGCTACAAAATAGGCTAGTAAATCAGTAATTAATGCCTATAACATTTACCTGTTTAATGTACAATACTTGCCTACTCAATATAGAATATTTACAATTAAATATAAAATATTTACAATATTTTGTATAGTCTAACACACCCCCGCAGTCGAAGAGGGAGGTTCGCGAACACTGAGACTGGCTCGAAAATCATCGAATAAAACTCGAGGAAGGCCTTTGGTGAAGATGTCGGCAATTTGATACCATGAAGGGACATGAAGGACACGGACTTCACCGCGAGCAAATTTTTCGCTTACAATATGAATATCCATCTCAACGTGTTTAGTGCGCTGATGTTGAACCGGAATGCTGGATAAGTATATGGTACTAACATTATCACAGTAAACCAAAGTAGCCTTGCTGATAGGACAATGAAGTTCCAAAAGCAGATTTCTAAGCCAACATGATTCAGATACTACATTAGCCACACCTTGATACTCGACTTCGGCATTGGAACGAAAGAGTGTGGGTTGGCGTTTTGAGGACCAAGAAATCCTAGCTATTCTTAGCATGATATTAGGAAATCTCATTGCTATTACTCAAACAAGCATGAAACGTAGATAAGATTGTCGCCAAGAAAAACCCAATAACCAGATGCTGCGCGGCGTGTAGTAGGGCACCCACCCCAATCAGCATCAGTGTAAGACGTGAGGGAAGTAACCGAGGATTTGTATAAATGCAATCCAAAATGCAAAGTGCCTTGGAGATAACGAATGATGCGTTTGAGCGCATGCATGTGAACATCTTTAGGGTCATCCATGTGTAGGCAGAATTGTTGAACAACATAGGAAATATCGGGCCGGGTAAAAGTGAGATACTGTAAGGTGCCATCGAGACTTCGATAGAAGGTGGGGTCATCATAGGGTGTTCCAGAGGTAGAAAGTTTTGATTGAGTGTCCACAAGAGTGGTGACGGGTTTGCAAGAGGACATGCCGGCATGTGCAATGATATCTTCGGCATATTTTTGCTGATTGAGGAACAAGCCACCTTCACGTCGTGTGACAGAAATACCTAGAAAGTAACTGAGAGGGCCAAGATCCTTCATAGCAAACTTTGAAGCCAAGAGAGACATAATATATTGGCGAAGCTTGTCATAGGAGACAGTGAGAATTATGTCATCAACATACAAAAGGATATACGCCATGTCTTCGCCGTGTCGGTAGATAAAAAGGAAATGATCAGTGGTGCTATGTGAGAAGCCAATGGAAGAAACATAATCAGCAAATCGTTGATACCAGGCGTGGGGTGCTTGTTTAAGCCCATAAAGTGATTTCTTTAGCCGACATACATAATCCGGATAATTAGGATCTCGAAAACCCATGGGTTGATGCATGTAGACGGTTTCATTGAGATATCTATGTAAAAAAGTATTTTGAACATCAAGTTGATGAATGGGCCAAGACCTGGATAAATAAATACTGAGAACGTCCGAATAGTGGACGGTTTGACTACCGGGCTGAAAGTTTCGTCACAGTCCACGCCAACCTGCTGAGACCTGCCATCACCAACAAGATGAGCTTTGTATCGCTTAAAAGAACCGTTAGAGGAGTGCTTGTTAATGCGAAAATCTCACATAGAACGAATAATATTTGAGTGATATGCCCGAGGTACAAGATCCCACGTGTTATTCTTAATTAAAGCATTAAACTCGTCGGTCATGAAAGCTTTCCCATTCGGGTCGGATAGGGCGGCTTTTGGGTTGCGAGGAAAAGGAGATGAGTGGACCGAGGTCGATAAGTTAAATTGGCGTTTAGGTTTGAAAATACCTTGCATGGCCCAAGTAGTGATTGTGCGAGATGAGGGAGGATGTGGGGAGATATCTGGCTGGGAAGGTGGTGCTGTTGGTCTGGGCCGATGAGGAGATATAGGAGAGGAGGGCCAGGCTGAGGAAGGGCAGCTGTTTGGCTGGGCCGGTGATGCAGGCTGAATTTTGTTGGGCTGAGGGGGTAGAGGATGGACTCGGCTAGGAGCTAGGGGATTGGGCCGAGGTGAGCGGCCTGATCGATTCAGACTAGAGTTGTTGGAGTAGTAGAGGGTTTAGCCCATCTTCTAAGAAAGTGTAATCGTCCAGGGAAGGGGATTGAATTTTAGTAAATGGAAATTGAGACTCCTCGAAAATGACGTGTCAGGAAATAATTATTTTCTGGGTAGATAGATTGAAACACTTGTAACCACGATGATTGGTTAGATATCCCAAAAAGGCACAAGAGGTTGAGCGAGATTGGAGTTTATGGATAGTGGTGGAGGGATGCAGGGGATAACATAGGCAACTGAAAACCCGTAGGTGTGTATAAGTGGGATCGCGGTGATATAGAAATTGAGTAGGGGATTTATTATTGAGTGATTTGTCGGGAATAATATTTAGAAGGTATGTGGCCATTTCGAGATCATGATGCCAAAAAGAAGGAGGAAGAGAGGCATGGGAAAGTAGACTATGTATTAAGTTGTTGATTGTGCAGAGGGTTCTTTCGGATTTCCATTTTGGGAAGAGGCGTGGGACACGAGAAATGAAAAATTAAGCCGGTTTGGGCACAAAAGGATTTAAAAGATTCATTGTCGAATTCTTTCCTATTATCACATTGGAAACATTTTATATTCATCAAAAATTGAGTTTTAATTTGAGTATTAAACGAAGAAAAAATATAAAAGACTTATGATTTTTTACCGAGAGGAAAAGTCCATAAATAACGCGAATAATCATCGAGAAAAATAAGGTAATATCTATGGCCAGCAATACTCAAAATAGGAGACATCCATACATCACCGTGAATAATATCAAAGGGCATTCAACTGTTCGTAGACAAATCATGAAAATGTAATTTAATATGTTTGCCAAAAACACACGAAGCACAAACAAAAGACAAATGTAAAGGTTTGCAATCAAGAAATTGATTTTTATTAAGGAAGTGAAGAACAAATGCTCCCGGATGGCCCAAAAGACCATGTCATAGGTTAGAAGAAATTGCAGCAAAAGTTGAGGGATTGGTGAGGGTGAGGGGGTACAAATCGCTTCTGCTATTACATCTCATAATGGGCATCCCTATCTGTAGGTCCTTCACAAAAAAACCAAAAGGATCAAATTCAACTGTAACATTATTAGCAGTGGTGAGACGGCGGACATAAATTAATTTTTTTAATCAGTTTTGGGGAATGGAGCACATTGTTCAGTTTTAAAGGTGGTTGGGGTGGGTGTAGGGTGGAGTGTCCATAACCGCGAATTGGGATGCCGTGACCACTACCAACAATAATATTACAAGTAAAATGACTTAAATTAGAATAAGACGAGAGATTATCAGCAGTGTTTGTCATATGAGAGGTTGCACCGGTATCCAAATATCAATTTTCATCCGTCATGTTGAGAGACATAATGTGCATGGCTGCTTCTATATCCGTGGGTACGTAAGAAGGGGAACTTGAACATTGAAATCTTGTTGTGGCCGAGGTCTGAGAAATCAGGCCTGTTGTGAGGAAGGCCTGCTCCAAGTAGAGATTGGGTATGGACATGGTGGTGGAGTCCCCATGGATAAAAGGCAAGACATTGTGGAGAAACTTGCAATGGCCGCTGCTGCTGATAACCAGACTCATGCCGTTGTTGCTGCCCCCATTATTTCCACCACCGCTATTTCCACCGCCGCCATGCTTTCACGTCCTCTACCACCGTGATTACCACGGCCCTTGTTGTTTCGTTGGCCATTGGTTGGACGAGAATTCTGTTCATTTTCCGGAGGAAGAGGATTGTTGACCTTGAGCATAGAGAGCAGCGTTGGAGATGGGGGCTGCCATGGCTGCACGCTTAGCTTTACGGGTTTCTTCCAAAATGAATTATGAACGAGCCTCATAAACTCAGGTAAGGGATAGCTTTGTTGAAGGATGGTGGCCACACTATCGTAAACCTTGTTTAGACCGGAAATTAGATGCATTACAAGCCGTTGAGTTTCAACCGGAGCACCCACGTTTTCCAATTGATCCGCCAACATCTTAAGCTCTTGACAACAAGCCGAAATGTTCGGGAAATCATCCTGTCGAACATTTTTGAATTGATTTTCCAGTTACAAGGCTCGTTGATTCTTGTTATCATGGAAAATGATTTATAATCTAGACCAAGCATGTTGCGCAGTAGCATTAGGAGTGATGATCGTATGCAGGACATCGTTTGAAATCATGCCATAAATCCATTGGAGCACAATTGCATCTAAACGGGACCATAAATCATCATCAATCTCAATACTTTTGTCTTTCTCTTTATGTGTAGCCTATTTGGTTGGAGGAATGATGTGATCAATAACATCATTGACCCGACAATGAATTTTGAATAATTCCGCCCAGGAGGAGTATTGCACTCGTTCCATTTCAAGGGTGATTGGAATGAGATTTTTGATATGTTAACAACAAGAGCGGGGTGAAACTCGGCTTGGGTGGCCATGGCTGAGAGAAGAAAATTTTCAGAGGAAGAGGCGAAATTGAGAGAAAGGCACATGTTTTAGGAAAGAAGCTCTGATACCATGAAAGGAATAATATTCCCGGTATATTCATGATTCACCAGTATCATATATTTAATTACAAGGCTACAAATTAGGCTAGTAAATCGGTAATTAATGCCTAGAACATTTGCCTAATTAATGTACTCCATCCGTTTCAATTTATCTGAGGTAGTTGCCAAAATTACACATATTAAGAGTGTGAGTTAATGCATTAACTTTTACAATAAAATGACTAGAATGTCCTTGGATATAATTAATGTGGCCTTGCTTTTTATATCTCCTAATGTAATAAATAAGGGTAAATCAAGTAAAAAGACTATAAATGTTGCATTGTAAATTGTACTGCCTCATATAAAATAGAACAAAATATTTTGGCAACTGCCTCAGTTATTGTGGAACGGAGGGAGTAGAATATTTGCCTACTCAATATAGAATATTTACAATTAAATATTAAATATTTACAATATTTTATATAGTCTAACATTTACCCTAATAATTGTAAAGGAAAGAAAACCTGAAACTCAAACATCATTGAATTCAACAAAATATATCTTTACTCTAATATGCAGTTTTGCTAAGATTTTTATTCCTCTTAGAAAAGAAAAAGAAAAGGCAAATTGCATGACCATTGGGTAGTGGAGTATTAACATGTGTTTTTATTCGGAGGGTAAGGGGTTGTTAAAAACAGGAGGTCATTTGAATACTTTTAAGCATATATAAGTGAAGCTTGGTTGGGGAGTTGTGTTGGTTGGGTGGGGGAGAGGGGCAAGCTTGGCCAAATCTCCGACCGTCAAGGGGACGTATTAGCAGTATGAACACATTAATTGTAATATATTCAGTAGAATATTCTTTGATTATTTTGTAATTAATACCGTCTCTAGAATACTATATAATGTACTATATATGTAAACCCAGAGTATTCTTTTCAAGTGTGAATAACAAAATAATATTTTCCATTTCCTCCGTCATCTTGTGTGTTTCAATGAAATATGAGTGTCCGCTACCTACTATAATGTAATAATTCTAACATTATACACAAGACTTACACCATCATAGCAAATTCAAAGCGACGCGGAAATGAAATAGACTCGGGATACAACCCATGGACCAACAAAAAGTAACAATGCTGCCAAACTAATACACAAGGTAGATTCTATTACAACATACGAAAACATAACTTACAAACCAACTCCAATACATAAGTCTTACAAGTCAAATGTACTAGTCTTACCCTCTTCTTAATACTACAAACCATGGACCAACAAAGAGTAACAGTGTTGCCAAACTAATACACAAGGTAGATTCTATTACAACATACGAAAACATAACTCAAACCAACTCCAATACATAAGTCTTACAAGTCAAATGTACTAGTCTTGCCCTCTTCTTAATACTACAAACTAGAAATCAAAATACAACTTGTCTTTAACACAATAAAATATACAAATACTACAGAACAACATCATGATGATAAAAGAGCGCAAAATATTTCCAAGCACATCCCATGAGCTCACTCATCATCATATAACACGCCATCATCGTCCTGCACATTTTCTCGGGGAGGGGAAAACATATAGGACATGCAAATGAGGTAAGTACATTGAGCTTAGTAAAAGATAGAAGCTAATTGAACAACATGCTTTATAATGCTTAGAAAGTAAATACAACATTATTAAAGGATTATGTTCATTAGATTAACATTAAATCTAAGGTATCACTTCATGTCTCATAACACGTTGTGAGTTTCCTATTGGTTTCTAGTATAGCTTATCTTTGTTACACCAAGGTTTCAAGGGCATCACGCTTAGTCCATGAGCATTATGAACTCAATTGGTCGCAACCCACTAGAGAGTCGCTCTAGCGGTCCCGAGAAGTCATCCCGTTAGTGAGTGCCCGGCGGAAATCGTCCACTTTGTCTATCCAACTACACTTTGCAATATTGTACCATGCCTTACCATGAAATTTGAGGTGTTTATTCTTTTACGTGTATGTTATTTATCATTAACTAGACACCTAAGTTATTTCAAGAATAACCTCACCTAACGACTTTACTTCTGCATCTTAGACCACTTGACTATACTTAAAACCAAGCACATACACAGAAAATGATGAATCCTAATTCATCAAAGCACATGGCAAATTCTAAATTTTCGACGGTCCCGTACTTCATCTCATCAAAGAATCCATCCGGTGTCGGAACTAAATGCATCATAAGTTTATTCATAGCTTTGTCATGTTATTTTAATTCATTTAGATCACATAAGAAAGGCCAAAACCTAAGATAAGCATTAAAACTCAAAACTACACAAAACTGTATTTGGCCCGTGATTCGGCTCGCGCCAAAACCTTTGGCCGGCGCCAAAATGCTCAAAAATAGTTGTTCGGTCCCTAGTCATGTTTGGTGCGCGTCAAACACTTTTGGCCGGCGCCAAACGGTCAAAAACAGCCCTAAACCTGTAAATTTTCTGCAATTTCAAGTACCAAGCCGAATCCAAAGAATATACAACAAATCCAACACAAAAAGTGCACAAAAACAGTACCAATACTTCAGCCAGACATCATAAAACATAGGAGCTCAATAAGAAGATCCCCTTACATGATTTCCAAGCCAAGATATGCCAAATGTTTAAAAAAAGGTAGAAAAACTTATAATCTTCAACCCAAAACCAATAAGAACACCATCTAAACATGAATTAACTACAGTCCAATGTATCTAAACGCTTAGAACTATGAAAGAAACAACTTAAAACATTAGAACATGATGAAACGTTGAACTACCATCTCTCCCAATAACTTAAGCTGATGAGGAGGTAGATAATTAACTTGTTATACGTTTTAACACGCTCCCTCAAGTGTGGGCAATCTCTCCCAACACTTGCACAAATTTAAATCACTTCACAGGGTTCGATCCCATGACCTCTGGCTCTGATACCATGTTGAACTACCATCTCTCACAAAAGCTTAAGCTGATAGGGAGGTAAATAATTAACGTGTTATATGTTTTAACATTAAAATTTCAAGATTCTAGATTTATGCCTTTTTGAATCACCACAAACTTGACACCAAAACGATCTTGCTTCGTAGTGATCAATTTGCTTTATTCTAATTTGAAAAGCGAGGGTTGGGAAGTGAGATAAGGTGAAGATTCTTCTTGTTTTCTTAATTTATATGAAGATCGAATTTGGAGGTTTTGTGAAACGTTTATGACAACTCCCAAGATACTGGAGTGTTTTATTTGACAAATAAAACTGCCACATTTATATTTTTTTTTAAATTTGCTTATTGATTTTGAAAATAGGAAATAAAAGGGATTAAATTCCAAAATTTTCCTATAAGACAAAATTCTCTTTTTTGAAAATCCAGGAGATTACATTCTTGATTGTGTATCAAACAAAAAGTTTGATTCTTCTTTCTTTTATTTTTAGATGGCTTGGACGTGAAATAGACTCTAGAGAAGTTTAGTGAAGGAATGGAGAAAAAGAACCGCGTGGGTAGCTCAGTTGGTTTTTGTTAGCATATATATTTATATATTATATAAGATATTTAGTATTTTGCCTTAAGGGCATTTTAGTCTTTTTAGTATTTGGCTATATAAGCCATTCTTGTAACCCTAAACCTAAGTTTTTCCCACTCTTTTTGCTAGCTAATGCAAGACTCCATCTTCTTCTTGATTTCTTGTTTCTTGGCTTCTTGTTTATACCAATCCTAACATGGTATCAGAGATTCGATCTTATGCAAAGCTAAACTCAAACACAACGATCGCGGACGATGACTTCACTGACCATGACCATGACTCCACTGACGATGATAACATGCTCCATTACATCAATATGTGGTAAACTCCACTGACCATGACTTCAATGCATCATAATCAACTCCCTCACAAGATTAGGTAGAGGTATATAAATGATCACCATCCCCAACTACAATGTACACACATAATACTCTTGATATACATTCTTGCTTATTGTCTTAACATAAATTCCTCTATTCAAATATTGCCTTGAGCGTGAGAGTGTACCCCGGAGAAATCTCTAGCACCCCTCACATTTTTTTTGTGTTTTGCAAGCCCACTCTCAAATCCACTCGAAAATATTATTTGGATCATCATTCAGAGGTGTATTCACCCGTATATCAACTCAATTGTAACCCGGTCGATTTCAGACATCGTCAAGCATCATTCAATGTAAAATATTTCGAGGGAGAACAGAAAACAGAACCTATGTGTGTGATGGAAAGATTATTTCCATTACCAACCATAATGTCTTCATAGCCTGAATAAGGCGTGTGTAATGCCAAATTACGGATCATCCAAAGGTGCTTATGATGATGCAACGTTGAAGGTTTAGACCGAATGAGAAAAAGTGATGTTGAACCTGGTAAGAATTGCACAATTTCTTTGAATGTCCTTGTAGTTTTCACACTGAAAATACCCAAGTAAGGTTTTTTAGGAGAAAAAATTGGGCCTATTGCATGTGAGAAAGTATTTTGTGTATGTTTCCAAGAATTAGGAATATTATGACATGAAATGAACCAGCACTCTAAGAGGGATGTCATACAGTTGAATGAGCTGCAGCAAGATCAATGGGGGTGTCACATGCTTGAACAACCCTAGCCAACTCTTTATAGTCATCTCTCAAATTGTCCGAAATAAGTTTCACAAGATCATCTGGATCCGTAGACTAATTCATCAACTTTAGTTTTTCACAACACGAAGATAATTAAAGATTGTTTAAGTAAATTTTTGCGTAGATTTGAGGTGATGTTTAATTTGTTTGATTCATCCACATGAGGGCTCTTCATATGTATCATATAAAGTAGTCCATGTCTCACAATGAGTTATTTTCCTGAGTGATAAACAGAATGATATTTTGAGAAGGATTAGAAAAAGATACGTTCAGCAAGTCACCGTACACGCAACACTCATCAGGCCTCACATAGAGTGATAAATGACATATGGACATATGGGACGGCATGAGCTCATCTCGATATCGGGCCTCAACCAACAAGCTCCATCTTTAGTACAATTCAGGCAACCCTTATATCATCAACTGACATGATGTAGGTCGTCCTCTGTTCGACATGACACATGTCGCCTTCTGTCCCTCATAATCAGCAAGATGCAAGACATCTACGGTCCCTTATTACCGATGTCGTGCAGGTCACCCAAGTAATTTATGCTCAACACAATACAATCACCCTCGACCTCAAGCAACGGTTACATTCTCTTCAATGAGCGTTCCGGACTTCACACAGACATTACTCCACAATAGTAACTTCTATAGTGATAGCTTTGAATTTTACGTTCCGTTATAGCCTGAGACCAAACTGCTTCATAAAGGCTTCATTACATCAATACATGGTAAACTCCCTTAAACATGACTTCAATGCATCATAATTCACTCCTCTACGAGGGAGAGTTATATATAGTATCGTCATCTTCAATTACAAGGTACACACATAATACGCTTGCTTTACATTCCTGCTTACCGTCTTAATAGGAATTCATCTATTCAAATATTGACTTGAGTGCCAGAGAATCCCCAAAAGGCAAGATCCTCGACCCTTCACGTTTTTGTGTGTTTTGAAGGCCCACTCTCAAATCCACTCGAAAAGTTATTTGGATCATCACCTAGAGGTGCATTTACCTGAATATCAACTCAATTGTAACCCGGAGGATTTCACACATCATCAAACATCATCAAACATAAACTATTTTAAAGGAGTAGAGAGAAAAATAAAACCTATGTGTGTGATGTAAATATTATATCCATCACCAACCATGATGTCTTCATTGCCAGAATAAGTCGTGTGTAATGCCAAATTACTGAGATCATTGGTAACATGATGCGTGACACCACTATCAAGAAGCCACAGAGAAGATGACAGAGCATCCAAATGTACTTGAAGAGGACGCAATGTTAAAGGACTGGACCGAATGAGAAAAATTTGTATGTGGTTGAACCTAGTAAGAACTGCGCAATTTCTATGAATGTCCTTGCACTTCCATATTGGAAATAACCAAGTAGGGTGGTTTAGGGCAAAAACTTGAGCCTATTGCATGAGAGAAAGTATTTTGTGCATGTTTCCAAGAATCAGGAATAGTAAGGTGTCGAAACGGAACCAATACTGAGAGAGGGATGTCATATGGCCAAATGAGTTGTAGCAAGACTAGAAAAAGTGAACCGTTGCATCTTAGACGGAAGAGTCTCATAATTAAATAGCTTTTCTTGGAGCTCTTCAAAATCAATAGGGGTGTCACGTGTTTCAACAACCCTAGCCAACTCTTTATAGTCATCTCCCAAATTGATTGAAATAAGATTCACAAGATCATCCTGATCCGTCGACTAATTCATTAGCTTTAGTTTTCACAACATGAAGATAATTAGAGATTGTTTGAGAACCTTTTTGCATAGATTTGAGGTATTGTTTAATTTGTTTGATTCGGCCACAGGGTTGGCTTCGCATTGTATCATATAAAGTATTCCATGCCTCACGATTAGTCTTTAATTTCCTGAGTGATTTACGAGATGATATTTTCAGAAGGAGAAGAAATAAAGGCATTTAAGATGAGTTGATCATGTCTAATCCAAAGATAGCATGACGGGTAAAATTGAGGACAAAGAGTAATTCCAGACTGCATAATCCATCTGTTAAATGAGAACGCATTTATTATGCGGGGAGATATGTTGGATTGGTATGCATGGTTTTTGCAACTTCGTCAATTAAATAGGAACGGTGAAAATATAACTGATAAAATAACTGAATGATAGTTGTAATGACTAAAATATATGTCTAATCATTTACAACCGACAATAAAATTTTATAGTTTCACCATTCTTCCTATTATACTAATTAAATTTGAATCTTAGATTCATACATCAAATGTTTAAAATATACTGATCATTATCTCAAATGTTACTTTCTTTTAGGTGTTACTTTACAATTACTAAAGTATATTCATAGATAAGATATAGTAAACATATAAAATTATACGCACAAGAAACCCACAAGCTATACTTTTTGAATGCACTTAATAAAAATTATAAGCACAAGAAACCCACATGCAATAATTTTTGAATGCACTTATCAAAATGAGTTGTTTAGAGCGTGAACATCACAAAAGTTGCTTAATATTTTTTGTAAATGACCACATGTTTACTAGATAATTACGAAGAACATGTTCTCAATATATATTAAATACACAAATTTGTAAATTTAGAATGCTTATTATCTTTAGAAGGGTCATAAGTGTATCGAGTATATAAATTTATAAATTCAAAATGCTAATAAAAAACATAAGATCATTTTGTATGATTACAAAATAGCATATTTATATTTTACGAGGAATAAATACTTAATAAATTATGTATTAATTAATATTATTTCCAAAAGTTTCATTTCACTAAAACACGTACGGATGCACATGCATTTTACTAATATAAATATACATACGAATTTCAATTTTAAATTTTACCTTTTTTAAGATATAGATACTTTAATATAGTCTAAAAATTGATACCCAAAATGTAGGTTACCATTTTTGTTTGAATGGAGAGGATGTGTATGATTTTTTTTAAAGATACAATCAAGTATAACATAGTTTTATCCCCCTGGATATGGCCTAGTGGTAAAGGATTTGGGTGTTGTAGTAACAGCTGGGTCAGGAGCTGGAGTGTGGAGGTTCGAATCCCGTAAATGGACGACTTCTTTTAGTTTCTTGGTAAAAAGGTAGCCCTCGACTCTGAGCTGTTAGGTCCCTGATTAACATCTCCACTCACTCTGTGGGATCGGGCGAGTGGGGACTCTCAAGGTTAGGGTTTAACCTTTTTTTAAGTATAACATAGTTTTCCTCACAAAAAAAAAAAAAAAAAAAAAAAAAAAACAGAAAGAAAAATAATAATACTCCGTATAACATGGTTATAATGATCTTAAAAAGCAATCAAACAGTTATTAAATCTTCATAATAAATTGAGGGGTTCTATTTGCATAACAGTTTTACTTTCAGCACCATGATCAATTCAAGCATTAAAAATTTTATTTTCAACATACGTTTATTTTTCATGCAATAACCTCAATGACACTGACGTTATAGTTACAGAAGTACTGGTGAGTAGCGTCAGATCCAATAACGTTATTTTTGAAAAGCAACTTCAGTGGCTTTGACGCCGTTCATAATCTGGTGCAGGAAAAAAAATACATTTGTGGTTTCAGAAATAAAAGTACACTGCTAATATAACCTCGTAAATTAGAGGTGAAGATTAAAATAATGGATAGACCCTAATGGGGCTGTAGTAGGTCATACCCTTATTCTAAAAAAATGGTTAAGCTCTAACCATTAAGGTTCCCACCCGTCTCACGGAATGAATGAAGATCTTAATCAGGTAACCTAGTGGTTCAGAATAATGTGCTTGCTACCATACCAAAGAACTTTAAAAAAATCCCTATTTACAGAGTTCGAACTTCCACATTCCAGCTTAAAATCCAAATGCCCTTTTAAATCATTCAAGCCATTTATCATTAATCGTCATGGAGACAGTGAAGATGTTAATCAAGTAACCTATTGGTTCGTCATACCCTTATTCTTCATGTGCTTTAGTAAAACATTTAATAGTGATACATTGTACTATTCTTTTGTATTGTTTCCGTAATTTTTTTTATATAATTATCTTTTCTCGTGAAAAACGGGAGTTGAACTTGAACTTTATATTTAGGGTGACAAGAAAAAAAAGCATTTCCTGTAAAGGAAAAAGTAAGACGGTCAAATAAAAAAATGTTTGCTCAAAAAAAAAAAAATGTCCCTATCAAAAAAAACAAATAGTAGAAAATGCAAATGTCGTGGGTTAATAAATCATAATTTTAACTTGCAATAGTAACTGAATTTTGATTTTCTCTCTTGTTAATGAACGGGATATATATCACATAGGGCGAAAAATGGACATCATTGTCGCTTTGGCCGAGTGGTTAAGGCGTGTGCCTGCTAAGTACATGGGGTTTCCCCGCGAGAGTTCGAATCTCTCAGGCGACGTTATTTTTTTAGTGCAATATTTTCAGATTTTGTGAAGCGTCCATCCTGCTAACGAAAATAAATGGAAGAGTTGGTTATTTATTTTATTTTTTTTATTTTTTTTTTCATTTGAAAAGGAGATAAATGGAAGTTGATTGTAACTTGATCCATTTGGCAACCTTGTTTTCGGTTTAAACCAGATCTTCATTAAAAAATATAAGGTTGTACAAGATGTGCATTGAACTAAAAAAAAGGCTATACATGAGATCAAAAGACTAAAAACAGAAAGCTAAGCATGCCAGACACTAATCTAAGCTCGCGAGTTTTTCGTATTGCTTGGGATATGAACATCTCCGTTGGGTTTTTTTTGCCTATCACTTTGGTGCAGCTCTTTATTCCATCAATACCAAATGCTCAAGATGATCTTCCTGAAGAGAAATCTACAAAGCTGTAAGTTGTCTTTCTAGGTTAAAATGTAGTAAAATAAATTGAAGAGTTGTTTTTTCCGTTTGAAAAGGAGATAAACGAAAGTTGAACATAATAGGATCCATTTGGCAACTCTCCATCTTCAGCCTAAAAAGAATAAAAGAAATTAAAAAAAAAAATTATATTGACACCATGTAATTACTTATAGCACTACATTAATGTCATATTAATAACCTTTGAAATTACTACCACCAATATTAGAACAAACAAAAGCAAAACTATATTCAAACACGTATTTCCTTCTTTACCTCCTAAACCCTAAAACACAAACCTATCAGAAAAAAAAACCTTTTCAACTAGTTGATAATTCTGCAGCTCTCACCGGAAGTGGAGGTTTGACGCCGGAAAATTGTGTCGGTGAAAGCATTGGGTCGTCTACACTCACTTTGTCCTTCAACCATGCTATTTGGCAGTAATTTCAGGTATATTTCATTCGAATATGTGCAAGCACATTATTCTGAACTACTAGAAAGAAACCCGTGCTATGCACGGAAAGATTTTAAGAAAAAGAAATCTATAAATATACATGAATGAAAAAAATAATAAGCATTTTGTTTAAAAAATGTAGCATATAAAAAGCATATTTTATGGAATACAAAACACCACAGTGTTTTTAAATCGTATTGTCGCAAAAAGCATAAAGTGTAATATTTTTAATTTATAGTGACAAATTACTCAACTTGAATTTTGACTTTAATGAATGACCATTGGCAGGATAAAACACTTTGCTTCGTTTGTTTTGGGTTGTGGTCTTTTTGAGGTTTTTTATTTTATTTTATATACTAGTGGAAATAAAATGTGATAAAAATGATTGAAGTAATGATTAGAAAGTTAAAATGTTTTTTTTTTTGAAATTTGAAATAAGGTAGTATACTGAGTAAAATAATGTTTAAAAAGGTATAAAGTAGAAAAAGTGAAATGGTGAGAAATGAATTAATATTTTTTTATTTGTAGTTGATGAATTGATTGATGAGAGAATTATAAGAAATAATTACTGACATGATATATAAAAAACCCTAAAAAAAACCTCCAACCCAAAACAAACGAGGCTAATGAAATTTCTAATTCTTGGTAAATTATCTTTGTGGGAGAAGTCCATTTTCTGGTTAGCTGACAAAATCTATACCGTAATAATTACACCAAAACCAATGTTATATTTCAGGAAAACTTCACAAACTTACTACTACACAATAAACAAATAAATAAGTGAAAAACACTTCACAAACCAACAAATTGTTCTGCCCGCTATTCAAAGATAGGCCCTTCATATGACCGCCAAAAGTCGTAGTCCCATCTAACTTGTTCTCTTAGAAGCAAGTATATATATTTCCCTCTCAAAGTGCTTTCAAGGTGGTGGTAGTGGAATGGAAACAACCACCCCACCTATACCTCACTATAATCTTGATTTCTTTCATCACTGAACTGCCGTATCAGTGGACAGTTCATCATTTCCGCGTCTGCAGATCCTAGCAATCCCAAGGCCGATCATTTTGGAGGAAGTCATCTTCAAATCAAATGCACTATTTTCCTTTACCAATCCGGCCAACAATAGTTATGCAGATTTTTTATGCTTGAATCTTCAGTGTTAGGAAATCAACGCGGGAACACAACGGAATTCAAAAAAAATTGATTTCCTTTTCCCAAGATCGACTTCGTTTAAGCAACAAACATATTAAGTTAGTAGACGGTGGTAACCTTGCTTGATCTAAAAGATCCACGCTTTGACCGTCTACGGAGAGTAGTAGTGCGCGAGCCGTCCACGTGTCCGGCCTCTATCAATATCCACACGAGCACCTCACCGGAATCTGTTACTAGAAAAATCCGGTTGCTAGACCGGCATTTTCTCTCTCTCTAAATCTCTCTCTAAGAAGCTCTCAGTTTATTTTATAATTAGAACTCTTCTAATTGTGATGTACAAAAGAGCTAGCCTACCCCTCTCTTATATAGAGGGTGGAGCGCCCCATATGATCCCAAACTGATTGTGATTAGCTTCTTAGTAGATTAATAAGAAAGAAAATATTTTCCTAATAAAATATGGAAAGTATCTTTGATTGATTTATCTCATTTTAATTTAATATCTCATAGTAAATATTTTCAAGATATTGTCAATATCTAATATTGACAATCTTTATCTTATTACCATAAATCAATTTATGCAAATCTATTAATATCTAATATTAATATTGGATATTTGTTTATAAGGACTAGTTTGAGTATTTATTAGGCATTTAGGACACACTTAAATCTTAATTGGTTATAAGGACATATTTTATTTATTTTCCTACGTTACCCTTTACTTTGCTTTTCTTTTTTAGCCGGCAATCCATTGTTCTGAGTTCCTCGTTTCTTTGTTTTTTTTTCTTTCCTGTTCTTTCCTCCTTCTTCTTCCATTTATCTTGCTTTTGATCAATAGGAAAGAAAAAAATGAAAGAAATCTGATAGCTGTTTATGTCGGTGGTCCCGTTCTATCTATTTCTCGCATTGGAGATCTACTGGAAGTATGTGACCCGGCCCAGTTGTGAAAAGTCCGAATCTTGCACCACATCGGAGCATTATCATCATCAGAAGTCATTGATGAAGTCCCAGCGTATGTGGAGCACTCCTGATTCTTCAACAGCGTATGTGGAGCACTCATGATTCTTCCACATCGGAGCACTCCTGATTGCTGCTGCTCTTGTTTTCGATTGGCTGCTTTATTCTATTACTGGGCTTGTTGTTCGGATGGACAAGTTGAATAAGCGAGTCGAAAAGCTCCAGGCTCAGATGTGGGGATGATGAAAAGTTTTTGGAGCATCTCTTCTTTTTATGTCCTATGGTTGATATGATTTGGTAAAGTGCCATGAATTAAATTGAAGAACAAACCCATTCAAATCGTTCCCTCTTTGTTTTGTTTTGCTAATAATATTAACTTTGTTTGCTGTTCAATATATATATATATGATTTGGAAGAACCGTAATCGTAAAGTGTTTGATAATCCTCGATTCATTTTCAGGTAATTGATTTGGCAATTAATTGATTGAAGGAGGTTGCAGATGCAAATGAGAAGAGAGTTACCTATGTGATACAACCAAATGAAGAGGCTGATTCTGAGCATTGGAATCTATCTAAATAAGTTTTGATGCATCATGTAGTTCTTGGATGTTTCTTTCTGTAAGAAAATGTAGACATTCCAATTATTTAGAACATCACCGGGACAACCTGAGCCCTTTTTTAGTACAGCTTTGGTGTTTCCATTTCTTATAAGTCTGGAAGCTCCTCTAATATCTTATGCTAGATTATGCATAAATTTGTGGTTACATGTAAGTTGTTTGGAAGAATGGGCAACAGTAGATAAAAACCAATATGTTTCTTTGCTTGGAGCAATTGAAGCTTTAAAAGCTTGCACTCATCGTCTTCCCAGTCGAGTCGATTCTCCCTAGGGCATGACTCGACTAAAAATGTTTGGGCTCGATTGATTCATAAAAATGAAAGATTGAACTCGCCTCGCTAAGTACTCGATATAGCTCGACTTGACTCGTAAGCTCGATTCTTTTCTTAGAATTCATTTAATTTTTAAAAAAACATAACAAGATCGAGCTCGACTCGTCTAATACTCGACTTGAATAATGCATTGGGTTGGTCACTGCATGGCTTTGGTGAATGCATCACAATGTCTCTGTATCGCGGCGTATCTGCATCGTGGTGTCTCTACATCGGAGGTGGTCACTGCATCGCGGTGTCTCTGCATCGGGGGGTGGTCACTGCATCGGGGATGGTCAATGCATCGCGCTGTCTCTGCATCGGGGTGGCAATTGTATCACATTGTCACTGCATCATGGTTGTTAGTGCATCGCGGTGTCACTTCATCGCGGTGTCTCTACATCGCGGCGTCTCTGCATCGCGGTGTCTCTGCATCGGGGGTGGTCACTGCATAAATTGTTGATGTCACGCGTATATGATTGCCGATGTCACTACATAAAATGTTGATGTCACTGCATATTTGATTGCCGGTGTCTCTGCATCGCGGTGTCACTTAATCGCGGTGTCTCTACATTGGGAGTGTTTTTTTTTTCTTTTTCTCTGGACGTGTTTTTTTTAACGCTAAAAAGACATCGCGGTGTCTCTGCATCGGGGGTGGTCACTGCATCGCTGTGTCACTTCATCGCAGTGTCTCTGCATCGCGGTGTCTCTGCATCATGGTGTCTCTACATTGCGGTGTCACTTCATCATGGTGTCTCTGCAATGCGGTGTCACTTCATCGCAGTGCCTTTGCATCATCAAATGTTATAACATCGCGATGTCTCTGCATCGTCAAATGTTATAACATCGCGGTGTCTCTGTATCACGGTGTCTCTTAATCGCGATGTCACTGCATTGCAGTGTCTCTGCATCGTCAAAT
This sequence comes from Gentiana dahurica var. dahurica, assembly GCA_024500145.1. NCBI lineage: Eukaryota > Viridiplantae > Streptophyta > Magnoliopsida > Gentianales > Gentianaceae > Gentiana > Gentiana dahurica. The sequence goes on from CM044907.1 coordinate 34,802,174, forward strand.
GTTATAACATCACGGTGTCTCTGCATCACGGTGTCTCTGCATCGGGGGTGGTGTCTCTGCATCGAGGGTGGTCACTGCATCATGGTGTCTCTGCATCGAGGGTGGTCACTGCATCACGGTGTCACTTCATCCCGGTGTCTCTGCATCGTGGTGTCACTTCATCACGGTGTCTCTGCATCGCGGTGTCTCTTCATCGCGGTGTCTCTGTGTCGCGGTGTCTCTACATCGTCTGTTATAAAATCGCGATGTCTCTGCATCGGGGGTGGTCACTGCATCGCGGTGTTTCTGTATCGTCAAATGTTATAACATCGTGATGTCTCTGCATCGCGGTGTCTCTGCATCGGGGGTGGTCACTGCATCGCGGTGTCTCTGCATCGGAGGTGGTCACTACATCGCGGTGTTTCTGCATCGTGAAATGTTATAACATCGTGATGTCTCTGCTTCGCGGTGTCTCTGCATCCGGGGTGGTCACTGCATCGCGGTGTCTCTGCATCGGAGGTGGCCACTGCATCGAGGTGGTCAATGGAATCTGGGGTGGTCAACGCATCACGGTGTCACTTCATTGAGGCGTCTCTGCATAGGGGTGGCCACTGTATCGCGGTGGTCAATAGATTGAGGGTGGTCAATGCATCTCGATGGTCACTACATTGGAGGTGTCTCTGCATCGCGGCGTCTCTGTATCGGGGGGTGGTAACTGCATCGCGGTGTCTCTGCATCGAGGGTAGTCATTGCATCGCGGTGTCTCTGCATCGGGGGTGGTCACTGCATCGGCGGTGGTCACAGCATCACGGTGTCTCTACATCAGGGGTGGGCATTGTATCGTGGTGTCTCTGCATCAGGGGTGGCCACTGCATCGCGGTGGTCAATGCATCGCGGTGTCACTTCATCGAGGCGTCTCTGCATCTCGGCATCTCTGCATCGAGTGTGGTCACTGTATCGCGGTGGTCACTACATGGCGGTGGTCAATGCGTCGCGGTCGTCAATGCTTTGGTGTGGTCAATGCATTGCGGTGGTCTGTGCGTCGTGGTGGTCAATGCATCGGGGTGGGCAGTGCATCGTGGTTGTCAATCCTTCGCGGTGGTCAATGCATCGGGGTGGTCACTGCATCGCGGTGGTCAATGCGTGGGGGTGGTCAATGCGTCGCGGTGGTCAATGCATTGGAGTGGTGATCGCGTCGCGATGGTCAATGCGTCACGGTGGTCATTGCATCGCGGTGGTCAATACATACCGGTGGTCAATGCATCGCGGTGGTGACCGGAAAAAAAATTTAGCATCCAGCCAGAAAAAAAAAAAAAAAGCTCAGTTTTTTTTTTCCCAGAAAAAAATAAATAATAAAAACTTAAAAGAACAAACCAAAAAAAAAACCACAACAAGTTGCGGGCCTGCAACGCTGCTTTATATTGCCGAAATGTAGCGCCTGGTATTTAATTTTTATTAATTGAGGGTAGATTGGTCCGTGTATTATTTTTATGTCCTTATAACTAATTAAGATTTAAGTGTGTCCTATTTACCTAATTAAGTCTAATATGTGTCCTTTTGGACCATTGCCCATATTAATATATGGTAATATCATTAATTAAACTACACAATCCAAGTGTATCTTAATACATTTAACCTGCGCCCCATATGCCAATATTTTGGCATCTGGAATATTCTTAATTAATATAATACTATGATTAATTAATTTAAAAAATACATGTGTATCAATATACACAAATATATTTCGACATACACATATATTATATGTATATTTAATTAATCAACATAATTAATATCTTGTATTTAATTTATTCATAATAAATAAATACCACCATATTAATTTACCACTATAACACTTTATAGTCGAGATAAAATTTTCCTTATCTGGTTATCACTATAACCGCATTTTAATCCGCTAAGATGTTCTTATGTGTGTGACCCGATAGGTTTCCGAATATGTTGGCCGCAGGCACAAAGTGCATGTACTAAAATACCCTCCGTACCTAACGATCACGGAATATCCTCTAGCAACACACCGTGACCCCCAATCATTGGAAGAGTCAAAAGCGATGACTACTACCCTTCATGTGAAACGGTTACCGTGTAAATATAATCCTATCGCTGTTACAATATCCATACGGTCGTACGTCGAGTGTCAAGCATCAACGACCGTATCTTATAATCTGGATATCCTACTCTCTCGAAGTAATATATTACTTTCTGTTTGCAAAGACTTTCGAGAATAATACATTCCTTATAAGAAGACCCTTTCAGATATCTACTCCTAATAATAGGATACGCAGTTTCTGGACGAGCAACATGAATCCTACACATGCTTCAGTATCACATCCAATCACTACCGCATGATCGCCCCATGGCTAGGAGAAACCTCAATAGTATCAAAGCATGACAATCCACACCGTGATGTCATGCAGACTCCGGTCTTAGGATAATTACACATCCGTCACATAGTGCGACACTTAGTAAAGTAAGTGGATCAGTCTAACGTACGCATTCTCTAATACACGTCCACGTACAGTCCAAGTGTCACTACACTTCGATAGACGAGATCTATCCCTACCTTCAATAAGATAGAAGACATCCAATACGTATTTATACACTCCAACTAGGAGCCATACTTTCCACAACCGCCCTTAACGTACAAAAAATAATAATAACAATATAATTTCGTAATACACCTCAAATTGGAGCGTGAAGATATGAACGCGTAACATGCGTAACAAAAAATCAAATTGTTGTTTCCCTAATGATTTTGTAAATATATCCGCAAGCTGCACTCGCGTAGGCACATATTCAGGAGAAATTAGGCCTACAGTAATTGCATCACGAACAAAGTGACAATCAGCTTCAATGTATTTCGTTCTCTCATGAAACACTGGATTATGCTCAATACACAAAGCAGATTGACTATCATAATGAAGATGATTCCAGTTCGAATTCGTACCCCTAATTCTCCAAAAAAGTTGCAGATGCCTCTTTAACTCATATGTAATAGCATCCATAGAACGATATTCAACTTCAGCTGAAGACCAGGACATTGTCTGCTGTTTCTTGGTTTTCCACGATACCGGTGATGTTCCAAGCAAAACGAACCAGCCACTTAAGGACCTACGAGTTACCGGACCACTCGGCCAATCCGAATCACACCACCCTTCCTAGCCCAAAGGACTGTCTACATGAAAGAGAATACCTTATCCCGAATTGTTCTTCAAGTACTAACCACCCGCAACGCAGCTTCCCAATGGTCAACACACGGTTCCTGCATAAATTGAGACATGATATGGACCAAATAAGCTATATCAGGGTGCGTAGCACCAAGATAAATAAGTCGCCCCACTAATCGCCTGTATTTACCAGGATCCTCCAACATATCACCTTCGGCAACTCCTAAACGGAAATTCTGTTCCATATGAAACTCATCAGGTCTCGCCACGAACAACCTTGTCTCCTAGATAATATCTAACGCATACTTCCGTCGAGACAAGAATATTCCTGCGAATCGCGAGCCACTTCTAATCCAAGGATGTATTTCAATCGGCCCAACTCTTTCATTTTAAAACAGCTTCCCAAATAATTTTTGAACACCTGCAAGGCGATTGTATCATTGCCTGCAAATATCAAATCATCAACATAAACAAGCACTTGGAGCTGTACTTCACCCCGAACAAGGGTAAACAATGAGTAATTTGAGTACGACTAGCGAAAACCATATTCTTTCAATACGGACGCCAACTTTGCAACCCAGCAACATGTTAGGAAATCTATGCGGGAACACAGTGGAATTCAAAATTTATTTCCTTTTAACTAGGATCGACTTCGTTTAAGCAACAAACATAATAAGCTAGTAGACGGTGGTTATCTTGCTTGATCTAAAGGATCGACGCTTTGACCGTCTAAGGAGAGTAGTGGTGCACGGAGCCGCCCAAGCGTTCGGCCTCTACCGCTAGTGCACACGAACAACCCGCCGGAATCCACCATTGGATTGCTACTAGAAAAATCCGGTTGCTAGATCGGTCTTTCCTCTCTCTCTAAAACTCTCTAGAAAAGCTCTCTATTTTTCACAAGAAACTATTAGTCTCTTGGAATTGTGATGTACAAAAGAGCTAGCCAATCCCTCTCTTAAATAGTAGAAGTGGCTCCTCCTTATTGTCCCAATCTGATTGGGAGAAGCTTCGTAGTAGATTGAGGAGAGAGAAAATATTTTTCTAATAAAATAAGAAAAATATATTTGATTGATTTATCTCATTAATATTTAATAATTTCCAAGATATAAATTGATATTAAATATATCTTACTATATTATCATAAATCAATTTACACATGTGTGCAAATCTATATACATTAATATCTAATATTAATATATGGAAATACTATTAATTAAATAGCACAATCCAAGTGTATCTTATACACTAATAGGTTGCGCCCCATATAGCCTTTTATTGGCTCCCGGAATATTCTTAATTAATATATGGGGTTCTAAGGGCACCCCCCAAATTACTTCCGGCACCCTTTTTATGAATTTTTTTTTTATTACTTTCAGGCAACACAAAATTACTTTCAGGCACCACATTACTAAATAAATAAAAAACTACACTTTAGTCCCTAGATTTATTAAAACTTCAAAACAACTACTTATATTAAATAAATTAATACACACACAAACTACTTATATCAAACAAATCAATACATTCCCTCCCACCCCTTTGTTTTCAAAGCATTTCCCTCCCACCTTTCTCCCTCCCTTATACGAATTTGCATCAAAAAAAAAAAAAAACCCTGCAAGAATAGAAGAAGGAGATTAAGAGAAGAAGCAGGGTAGAAGAAGAGAAGAAAAAGCTAAAATCGGGTTTCATATCATTAAAGGTATGTTTATATTTGTTTCAATGCAATGGGTAACCATAGGGTGTTTGAAATCGGGTTGGACATATGATTTTATGGTGGTTTTATTTCTGTTTTTTCGATTTTCCGGCCATTTTCCGGTAGTGTAATCGGAGAAGATGACTTGGGTGGGGAACGTCGGTGCTGATGTCGCTCGTTTGGTGTGTGCAACGCTAGAGCGGATGGCGTCCGTCATCTTATTAGGAAATTAGGGTTTAATAAATAAACGCCAGTGTGGGTGGCGTTCATTATTAGCTTAAAACATGTTAGGAAATCTACGTGGGAACGCAGCGGAATTCAAAAATTTGATTTCCTTTTACCCAAGATCGACTTCGTTTAAGCAATAAACAAATAAACTAAAGTCGGTGGTTACCTTGCTTGATCTAAAATATCGACTCTTTGACCGTCTAAGGAGAGTAGTTCTGCTTAGAGCCGCCCAAGTGTTCGCCTCTACCGCTAGTCCACACGAACAACCCGCCAGAATCCCATCATGGATTGCTATTGGAAAACTCCGGTTGCTAGACCGGCCTTTTTCCCCTCTCTCCAACTCTCTATAGGATGCTCTCTATTTTACACAAGAACTATTAGCTCTTGGAATTGTGATGTGCAAAAGAGCTTGACACCCACTTCCTTTATATAGAGGAAGTGGCGCCCCAAGAAGTGTGGAGGAGAAGAAAACTTTTTTCCAATAAAATAAGGAAAATATAATTGATTGATTTAACTCATTTATTACAATATCTCATATTAAATAAAATCTAAATATTGCCAATATCTCATATTGATTATATTTATCTTATTACCATAAATCAATTTACATATGTGTGCAAATCTATAGTCATTAATATCTAATATTAATATATGATAATATTATTTATTTTATCAATCAATGTGCACAATCCAAATACATCTAATGTACTTGGAAAGTGGCGCCTAACATACATATCAAATATATATATATATATATATATATATATATATATATATATATTTAATCAATTAATATAATACTATGATTAATTAATTTGTAAAATACATGTATATCATATACACTCATTAATTTCGAAACACATATCTAGTATATGTATATTTAATTAATCAACATAATTAATATCATGTATTTAATTTATTCATAATAAATAATTACCACCATAATAATTTACTACTATAACCTTTATAGTCTCGAGATAAACTTTCCTTATTTGGTCATCAACTATAACCACATTTTAACCCGGCTAGATGTTCTTATGTGTGTGACCCGATAGGCTTCCGAATATGTTGGCTGTAGACACAAAGTGCAAATTACGAAAATGCCCTTCATACCTAACGATCACGGGATAGCGTCTAGCAACACACCGTGACCCCCAATCATCGGAAGAGTAAAATGCAATGACTACTACTTTTCATGTGAAACAGTTACCGTGTAACTTACAATCCTATCGCTGTAATAATATCCATACAGTCGTTAGTCGAGTGTCAAAACATCAATGACCGTATCTTATAATCTGGATATCATGCTCTCTCGAAATAACTCATTTACTTCCACTTTGCAAAGATTCACGAGAGTAAGACATTCCTTATAAGAAGGCCCTTTCGGATATTCACCCCTACTGATAAGGTACGCGATTTCCAGACGACCAAACATGTATACTCCGCATGCTTCAGTATCACACCCAATCACTACCGCATGATCGCCCCGTGGCTAGGGGAAACCTCAATAGTGTCAAAGCATGACAATCCACACCGTTATGCCATGAAGACTCCGGTCTTAAGGATAATTACACAACCGCCACATAGTGTGACATTTAATGTAAGTGGGTCAGTCTAACGTACGCATTCTCTAATACACGTCCACGTACAGTCCAAGTGTCTCTACACTTCGATAGACGAGATCTATCCCTGCCCTTAAAGACAGAAGACATCTAATATGTGCTAGCCTGTTTATACTATGAATGCCCTGTTTAATAGTACATCAGCCTAGAGACATTTAAGTATCAAACTTATTAAAGTGATTAGAGATCTCATCAACCATAATCACCTATCATGGTTTCTCTATCACGGTTTAATACTAAGGACGTTATCATATAACAATTCATAATTGTTTCTTTAAAAGAACATATATATGACAACAGAAAAGCCATTTAATATATGTATAAACATAAAGAAATAGTAGAATGATCCGACCCGGTCGGATCCGGTCCAACCCGATTGGGTTTAGGACACTATTCCAACAATCTCCCACTTGGCCTAAAACCAATCACTCGCACACACAAGACCAAGTTGAAACACAAGAATCTCATGCAATACTCGCAATCAGCCCTAGCCGTAAACGGATCGCTATCCGTGGGGACTCAGACTATCTTCATTTCATGTTCCAAATGACCAAGTCAAAGGAACCGCCTCAACACACACATGAATCTCTGACGAGACCCTGGTCCTTGCTTCAAGCAATGAATCCACTTACTATATCAGTTATATAGAAAAGGTGGAAGTGTTGGAAATGTGTCCTAAACCCAATCGGGTTGGACCGGATCCGACCGGGTCGGGTCATTTACTGTCTATTTAGTTCATGTAATAACTTTATTACGATTAATAAAAGCACTTATGTTATTATATATTGTTTATCTTCATATTATTTGTTGTATATGTTTAGGGCTAAATTATAGTAATTTTATAGGTATATTATATATCAATATTCCCCCGTATTTGGATTATTTTCATGGAAATCGAGCCTTATAGTTAAATATTGAGTAAATGGTGTTTTTAATGGTTGAATATGAAAACGTTTCGATTTATGTGTTTATTTGATGATTTTATGTTGTTTTGGAAATTGTTACGTTTTGGTATGTTTTCGATGCTTGTAGATACTAATGGATGGTGGAAAAGGTGATCCTAAAGAGCTAATTTTGAGATAATAGAGGATCAATCAAGTTTATGGAAGATAGGAAGAGATAAGGAAAGAATAAATCAAGATAAAGATGGAATTATCAAGTTGATCGTCATCAGACTGGCGTCCAAGATCAAGTGGACGAGCGTCCAAGACAGGACGGGCGTCTGAAGGGGCAAACTGGCGTCCAGAGCTGAAGAATTTAGATCAGAGAGTTTGGACGCTGAATGAACGAACGTCTAGAACAAGTTCAAGCTGAAGGAACGAACGTCTGAGATACTGGACGAGCGTCCAGAGGAAGAAAATCAGGATTCCGGGTAGTGCTGAACTTCCAACGCAGTTCTTGATATGATAACAACCGATTTGACTCTGGACCTAAAGAGAAGAGTTGTAGGGCTTGAAGAGTGGATTCTACAGGATTTTGAATCACTCGATTACGACTTACGAGGCCCGAGATATGAGCGTTACAAGTTCAGAAGCTGTTCCAGGGCAGCTAGACGAGCGTCCATAATACCGGACGGGCGTCCACCACCGACTGAGCCGAAACCGCCTTACTTTTCCCTATAAATACAGCGCGTTTTCAACCCTAAAACAGATTTTTTCGACTCCTATTGATCCCCAATCATAAGAGAGCAACCCTAGGTCGCCCCAGCCCCTTTTGGGAGGCTGGGGTGGCAAGTTAGATTAGGTTTTATTTCGTTCGCTTTTCTTTTCTTGTTCGAGCATGATGAAAGGCAGCCATGGACAGCTTTGTGAAGCTTCTTTTCAGCAGCACTTTTATTTCTTTTCATGGATGATTTTGTAAGTTTTAGTTCAATTGTTTCTTTTCCTATGATTATTTGTATCGTGCAATTTATATCGGAAGATTATTGCTTGTTGATGCTACCGTATGACGGAAGTCGGTGTAGTTTAGATCACCGTAGGAAAGATTGGATCTTTAATCTATACATAACGGAAGTTCGTAGGTTAAATTTCTAGGTTTACGAGAGAACCACAATTTGATTAATTCGTTGCAAGATTTTTCTAGATTTGAATTGAGGGATATCACCGTTACCGGAAAGATGAGATTTTTCATGTATTTGTTTCATTACGTTATTCTTGTTCTCTTTCATGTTTCGAGATGCTATATGTTAATCAAATTTAGATAACGGAAGTTAATAAATTCGTTAGATTGCCATGATAGAGATTAACAATTATTATTCCAACAAACGGAAGTTGAGGGATAAGGTTGTTAGATTAGGATTTAATCCGTATCTTTGCTTCGTATACATGTTAGTTAAGACCGGAAGGTAAACTAATGAATGGCGTGATAAATCGGAAGAGGAAACGCTTCTTTAGATAAGATAATAATCCAAGATAACTTGTGAATGAATATGTGTTGATCTTATTTCTTTCGGTGAGATGATGGTTGTTGGGAAGAGGTTGATCATGGTTTGTTCATGGTTGTTCAGTAGATAGATTTACCGCTTTCGTAGATGTAGTTTTATTTATGTTTTTATCGCTTTTATCCTTCCTGGCTTTGGATTAACAATCCTCTGTCCAGTTTATTTTCCGTTTTAGTTTAGGTTTAGGTTAATAAAGAAGGATTAATTAGATTAGATTCAATATCCCTTTTCCCTGAGGATCGATACCCGTACTTATCCAACTTTACTAGCAACTACCCGGTATTCGGCCGGTTAGGAGGTAGTTTTGCATGGTAGTATAGGTTTTATAAATTTTCTTTTGTTTTAATGATGCAAAATCTCCCCAACAGTATATATATAGTAACGTCCCTAGTGTCAATCTGTCATAGAAAAACCATGATAGTGATTATGGTTGATGAGATCTCTAATCACTATAACAAGATTGGTACTTAAATGTCTCTAGTCTTACATATTATCAAATGGGACATTGATAGTCTAATCAGACTAGCACATATTGGATGTCCTCTATCTTTTAGAAGATAGGGATAGATCTCGTCTATCAAAGTGTAAGGACACTTGGACTGTACGTGGACGTGTATTAGAGAATGCGTACGTTAGACTGACCCACTTACATTAAGTGTCACACTATGTGGCGGTTGTGTAATTATCCTTTTGACCGGAGTCTTCATGGCATCACGGTGTGGATTGTCATGCTTTGACACTATTTAGATTTCTCCTAATCACGGGGCTATCATGCGGTAGTGATTGGGTACGATATTGAAGCATACAGAGTATACATGATTGGTCGTCTGGGAATCGCGTATCCTATGATTGGGATTGAATATCCGAAATGGCCTTCTTATAAGGAATGTCTAGCTCTCGAGAATCTTTGCAAAGTGGGAGTAAATGTGTTATTCCGAGAGAGCGTGATATCCAGATTATAAGATACGATCGTTAATGTATTGACACTCGAGATACGATCGTATGGATATTATTTCAGCGATAGGATTGTAAGTTACACGGTAACTGCTTCACATGAAAGGTAGTAGTCATTGCTTTTGACTCTTCCGATGATTGGGGGTCACGGTGTGTTGCTAGACGCTATCCCGTGATCATTAGGTATGAAGGGCATTTTAGTAAATTGAACTTTGTGTCTACGGCCAACATATTCGGAAGCCTATCGGGTCACACACATATGAACATCGAGTCGGATTAAAATGCGGTTATAGTTGATAACCAAATAAGGGAAGTTTATCTCTAGACTATAAAGGTTATAGTGGTAAATCGATATGGTGGTATTTATTTATTATGAATAAAAAAATACAAGATATTAATTATATACAAATTATATTAATTAAAGAATATTCCGGAAGTCAATCTTTTGACTATTGGGGCGCCACATTTAAGTGTGTAAGATACACTTGGATTGTGCACTTTAATTTATAATATTACATAATATTAATATAAGATATTAATTGATTTTGGAAAAATAGATTTATGGTAATAAGATAATTATATTCAATATAAGATATTGGCAAAAATTAATTATAATAAAAAAGATAAATCAATCTAGAAGATTTTCCTTATTTTATTGGGAAAAGGTTTTCTTCTTCTTCACACCATAGGGGCGCCACTTATCACTATAAATAAGAGGTGGGTGTCAAGCTCTTTTGTACATCACAATTGCAAGAGCTCATAGTTCTTGTGTAAAATAGAGAGCAACCTATAGTGAGTTTGCGAGGGAGGGAAAAGGCTGGTCTAGCAACCGGAGTTTTCCAATAGCAATCCAAGGAGGATTCCGGCAAGGGGTTCGTGTGGATTAGCGATAGAGGCCGGACGCGTGGACGGCTTGCGCACTGAACTACTCTCCGTTGACGGTCAAAGCGACGATCTTATAGATCATCAAGGTATAACCGTCAAACTACTTAACGTGTTTATTGCATTAAACAAAGAACGATCTAGTAAAAGGAAATCAAATTTTAAATTCTGCTACGTTAAACTAGTGATTTCCTAACAGTGGTATCAGAGACAGACTTCGAGCTTAAGCAATAAGCATAATTTAATTGCGTAGTATTTAATCGATAGATGCAAGATTTAAATCACGAGACGATAAAACAAAACAAAAAAAGGCTTTTGGGGTGGCTCGGCCGACTGGCGGCGGCCCTCTCCTCTGCGGCGGCGGCGGCGGTGGCTTTAGGGCTGCCGTCCGTCGGCTGTCCTCTTCCAATGGGGGAGATCGACCCTTTTCGTTTTGTGATATTTATTGTGCATAGATATCTCGTTTGTTTAGTTGTGTCATATGGCCAACCAATGGTTCAAATAGTTTGGGCCATTGGAAAACCATATGGCATATTGGCCTTTCCAAAATTTGATTTGGAATAGGCCTAGGCCCTTTTCAAATATTTGATTTGTAAAAGGCCTAGGCCTAGGCCACTTCCAAAATTTTGATTTTGGAAAGTGGCCAGACCTATACCAAAAACTATTTGGCCTTTCCAAATTTTAATTTGGATTAGGCCTAGGCCCTTTTCAAATATTTGATTTGTAAAAGGCCTAGGCCTAGGCCACTTCCAAAATTTTGATTTTGAAAAGTGGCCAGGCCTAAGCCAAATTTAGTTTTGGAAAAGGAAAAAAATAGGAGATTTTATAATTTTAATTTTATTTTGAATAGTTCAAATTTAATTGAAATTAAAATCGATTTAAAATTAAATGTTAATTTTAATTTTCGATTAAGTCATATAATTAATTAAAAGTTATTTAATTATTTGATGTGATAAAATAAAGACGCATAAGTAGTTAAAATTAGAATTTAATCTTTTTCATAAGATAAAATTGTATGGATTAGATGTGTAGATATAATGTGATTATATGGACCCCGATTGATCATGGACTCGACCAATAGGATAGATGAGAATGTTTTCTTTATGTTGGTTTTTTGAAAAATTGTCCTAGGCCGTTATGAAGAACATGACATTGTTTACTTTTTGCATTTATCCCATTCCCGTTAGCTCCTCCCGTGTGTGGCGGGTGTAATTATTTATTAGACAAATTATTATGTAACAAGAATGGAGCAAGAAGTTGAAGACCAAGGAGAGATAAAGAACCCATTGGCGTACAGCAAAAAAGATCCTATTGGCGGTTGCAGATGCCCTTAGTTTGTGACCCGCGGTTTCGTCAGTTTGTATTCGAAACCGCACCTAGGAAAAGTCCATGATCATACCGGTTATTTTGTGCGTGGAATGTTGTGTATGTTTTACTTTATATGATATAGTAGTAATATGCACACAGTAGATGAGACCATAATTAAACCAAATTAATTAAGTGAATTAATTTAAAATTATTCCCACATCAACAATCAATTCGAAATTGCCTCCCCATATTATAACGACGGTGAAGAGCCCTTGTTCGGACCCAACTCACCAGCCAAAGCGGGGGTTGACCTACCTCGGGTATATCGTCGTTATCGAGATATGATCGAAAGAGATCTCACGAATATTGGGGTTATGACTCGACTAAGAATTCTCTCGGCCACCTGCCAAAGCAGGGTCGTTTGGATTTTAGAGGCAAGGGTTTGACTATTTTCATAAGATGAATTATTGTCAAAGAGTTGACTGGTCAAACAACAAGAGTTGTATAAGATACGATCGACAAATCGTTGTCCACCTGTTTAATTATTTTTGGCCCATCAGCCAAAGCTGGGGGTCGAGGTAGTTGGATGGGATCTTGCCCACAAAAGAAATTATTTTCTTAAAAGCCAATTGGGAGTAGTTGGCTAGTGGGAGTAAAACCTTATAAAAATTTTAAGTGCAAATTTAGGGTTTTTATACATGAGCTTTTACTTATTCTATCTTTATTTATTGTTGTAGAAAATGTCAAACAAATTGAACCTTCGTATTATCATAAAAAACAAGCTTGACGAGACTAATTTTCTCGATTGGGAAAGAAACCTCAAAATCGTTTTGAGGCACGAGAAGATTGGCTATGTCTTGGAGGAGGCCCTACCGGAAAAGCCCGCTGAGGGTTCGGCTGCAGATGCTGTCGAGAAGTATAACAAGCACTGTTCTGACAGTACTGATGCTGCATGTATCATGCTTGCTTTTATGACACCTGAACTGCAGAAACAGCATGAGTCTATGGACGCCTACTCAATCATGGTTCACCTAAAGGAACTCTATGCTTCTCAGTCTCGCACTGAGAGGTACGAGGTCTCGAAGGCGTTGTTTAGTTGTAAGATGGCATCCGGGACTGTTGTGGGGTCACACGTGCTTAAAATGATCGGGTACATAGAGAGGCTTGGGAAGCTGGGCCACAAGTTGGAACGAGAGTTGAGTATTGACTTGATTCTGCAATCTCTACCTGATTCATTCTCGCAGTTCATGATGAACTATCACATGAACAAGATAGATTGCTCCCTAACGGAGTTATGGAACATGTTGAAAACTGCTGAGGGCACTGTGGGGAAGGGAAAGCAAGTGTTGCTGGTCACTTCAAGCAAGGACAAAGCAAAAGCCCATAAGAAGTCCAAGAAGGCGAAGGCTGCACCTACGCCAACGCCTAAGATAGCAAAAGACAAATCCATGGATGCTTGCTTCCATTGCGGTGAGACCTGACATTGGAGGAGAAACTGCAAAGGCTTCTTGAGTACCAAGAAGAAGCATTCTGATGCTTCAACTTCAGGTATATTTATGATTGAGATCAACATTACTTCTTCTAATTCTAACCACTGGGTATTAGATACTGGTTGTGGTTCTCATATTTGTACGAATATGCAGGCACTAAGAAGAACTAGAGAACTGAGGAAAGGAGAGGTGGACCTACGCGTTGGAAATGGAGCAAGTGTTGCTGCGCTGGCCGTAGGAGTTTATTTTCTTTCATTGCCCAGTGGGCTAGTACTATAACTTAATAACTGTTATTTTGTTCCCGCTCTTACGAAGAGCATTATTTCTATTTCTGCATTAGATGTTGATGGATTTTCTTTTACGTTTGAGAATAAATGTTGTTCTTTTTCACGTGATGGAATCTTTTATGGTACTGGCATACTTAGCAATGGTCTCTACATATTAGATATGAATGTTGACGTACTTAATATAAATAACAAGAAAGCCAAGACAAATGACTTGAATGAATCCTACTTATGGCATTGTAGACTTGGCCATATAAATAAGAATCGCATTTCCAAACTCCATAAAGATGGAATGTTGGATCAATTCGATTACGAATCGTTTGATACATGCGAAGCTTGTTCACTAGGCAAGATGACAAAGTCACCTTTTAGTGGCAAAGGGATAAGATGACAAAGTCATACATACTGATGTATGTGGCCCAATGTCAATTCAAGCCAAAGCAGGATACTCTTATTTTATCACATTCACTGATGACCATTCTCGCTATGGTTATGTATACTTAATGAAGTATAAGTCTGAAGCCTTTGAAAAGTTCAAGGAATTCAGAAGTGAAGTGGAGAAACAACTAGGTAGAGAAATTAAAACACTTCAATCTGATCGAGGTGGAGAATACCTAGATGGAGAGTTTCAAGACTATTTGAAGGAGAATGAGATTCTACCTGAATGGACCCCTCCCGGGACGCCACAATTGAATTGTGTGTCTGAGAGGAGGAACCGCACCTTGTTAGATATGGTGCGATCCATGATGAGCTATGCAGTTCTCCCAAAATCGTTTTGGGGGTATGCTCTAGAAACCGCATCCTATACACTAAATCGAGTTCCATCAAAGACGGTTGACTCTACGCCATACGAGGTATGGACTAAGAGAAAACTGAGCCTAGGTTATCTAAAACCTTGGGGTTGTCCGACTTACGTGAAGCGGATGATGCCTGACAAATTAGAGCCCAGGTCTGAAAAATGTCTATTTGTGGGTTATCCTAGGGAAACCAAAGGGTACCAATTTTACCATCCTGAGGAACAAAAGGTGTTTGTTGCCAAGACTGGCCACTTTCTGGAGAAAGAGTTTATTGTGGATAGGGTCAGTGGGAGTAAAATTGATCTTGAAGAAATTCGAGAACCACTTACGGATAACAGTCAATTGATGGAAGTATAGGACTTGCCGCACACAGATGTGATGCCAGCCTCTACCGTGGACACACTAGCACCTTGTAGATCCACCAGGGAATGCCGTGAACCTGAAAGGTACACAGGTGTGTATCTCATGGAAGATGAGGACCCAAGAACTTATGAGGAAGTGCTATTAAGGCATGACAAAGAGAAATGGCTGGAAGCCATGAATTCTGAAATGGAATCCTTGAAAGACAACCAAATTTGGAACTTAGTTGATCCACCTGAGGGAATAGTTCCTATAGGGTGTAAATGGGTCTTTAAGAGAAAGACCGACAAGGACGGTAAAGTGACCTACAAGGGTAGGTTAGTGGCAAAAGGCTATAAGCAAAGACAAGGAGTTGACTATGACGAAACCTTTTCGCCTGCTGCCATGTTAAAATCCATTAGAATTTTGCTTGCTATTGCAGCATATCATGATTACGAAATCTGGCAGATGGATGTGAAAACAGCTTTCCTTAACGGGAACCTGTTTGAGGAAGTGTATATGACACAGCCTGAGGGTTTCACAACCAATGACGCCAGGATGGTGTGTAAACTGCATAGGTCCATTTATGGATTAAAGCAAGCTTCTCGGAGTTGGAATCTTTTCTTTGATGAAATAATCAAACAGTTTGATTTCATCAAGAACGAAGATGAGCCCTGTGTTTACAAGAAGGTTAGTGGGAGTGCCATTGTGTTCTTAGTGCTTTATGTAGATGACATATTGCTCATAGGGAATGATGTGCCTATGTTACAATCAGTCAAAGCTTGGTTATCCAAGAACTTCTCAATGAAGGACTTGGGTGATGCAGCCTATATTCTAGGAATAAAGATCTATAGAGATAGATCTAAAAGGTTGCTTGGTCTGTCGCAATCCACTTATATAGACAAGATGCTGAAGAGATTCAGCATGGAGCAGTCCAAGAAAGGATTGCTGCACATGTCACATGGGGTCTACCTGTCGAAGGGAATGAGTCCTAAGACGGAGGAGGAAAGGGCACAAATGAGTAAAGTCCCTTATGCTTCGGCAAACGGGTCTATCATGTATGCCATGTTATGCACAAGACCAGATGTCTCGTACCCTCTTAGTTTGACTAGTAGGTACCAGTCCAATCCGGATGACGGTCACTGATTGCTGTCAAGAACATCCTTAAGTACATGAGACGTACTAGGGATATGTTCTTGGTTTTCATGAACGATGATTTAGTATTACGAGGTTACACAGATGCCAGTTTCCAAACTGACAAGGATGACTTTAAGTCACAATCTTGATTTGTTTTCATGCTTAACGGTGGAGCAGTGAGCTGGAAGAGTTCCAAGCAGGAGACTACTGTAGACTCTACAACGGAAGCCGAATACATAGCAGCCTCGGAGGCGGCAAAAGAAGCAGTTTGGATGAAGAAGTTCATTACTGAACTTGGTGTGGTTCCCTCCATTGAAGGTCCAGTGCCTCTGTACTGTGATAATAATAGAGCGATATCTCAGTCAAAGGAACCAAGGTCTCATCAGAAGTCCAAACATGTGCTACGGCGTTATCACTTGATTAGAGAGATAGTAGATAGAGGAGATGTAAAGATAGAGAAAGTCCACAAGGATGATAACATAGCTGATCCGTTAACCAAGGCATTGTCTCAAGCAAAGCATGAGAAACATGTTCATTTGCACGGGCTTAGGCATATGGGTGATTGACTTTAGGCCAAGTGGGAGATTGTTAGAAAGGTGTCCTAAACCCATTCGGGTTAGACTGGATCCGACCGGGTCGGGTCATTTACAGTATATTTAGTTCATGTAATAACTTTATTATGATTAATAAAAGCACTTATGTTATTATATATTGTTTATCTTCATATTATTTGTTGTATATATATAGTAACGTCTCTAGTGTCAATATGTGATAGAGAAACCATGATAGTGATTATGGTTGATGAGATCTCTAATCACTATAACAAGATTGGTACTTAAATGTCTCTAGTCTTACATATTATCAAATGGGACATTGATAGTATAATCAGACTAGCACGTATTGGATGTCCTCTATCTTAGGGATAGATCTCGTCTATCGAAGTGTAAGGACACTTGGACTGTACGTGGACGTGTATTAGAGAATGCGTACGTTAGACTGACTCACTTACATTAAGTGTCACACTATGTGGTGGTTGTGTAATTATCCTTTTGACCGGAGTCTTCATGGCATCACTGTGTGGATTGTCATGCTTTGACACTATTGAGATTTCTCCTAATCACGGGGCGATCATGCGGTAGTGATTGGGTATGATATTGAAGCATGCGGAGTATACATGATTGGTCGTCTGGGAATCGCGTATCCTATGATTGGGATCGAATATCCGAAATGGCCTTCTTATAAGGAATGTCTAGCTCTCGAGAATCTTTGCAAAGTGGGAGTAAATGTGTTATTCCGAGAGAGCATGATATCCAGATTATAAGATACGATCGTTAATGTATTGACACTCGAGATACGATCGTATGGATATTATTTCAGCGATAGGATTGTAAGTTACACGGTAACTGCTTCACATGAAAGGTAGTAGTCATTGCTTTTGACTCTTCCGATGATTGGGGGTCACGGTGTGTTGCTAGACGCTATCCCGTGATCGTTAGGTATGAAGGGCATTTTAGTAAATTGCACTTTGTGTCTACGGCCAACATATTCGGAAGCCTATCGGGTCACACACATATGAACATCGAGTCGGATTAAAATGCGGTTATAGTTGATAACCAAATAAGGAAAGTTTATCTCTAGACTATAAAGGTTATAGTGGTAAATTGATATGGTGGTATTTATTTATTATGAATAAAAAAATACAAGATATTAATTATATACAAATTATATTAATTAAAGAATATTCCGGAAGTCAATCTTTTGACTATTGGGGCGCCACATTTAAGTGTGTAAGATACACTTGGATTGTGCACTTTAATTAATAAGATTACCATAATATTAATATAAGATATTAATTGATTTTGGAAAAATAGATTTATGGTAATAAGATAGTTATATTCAATATAAGATACTGGCAAAAATTAATTATAATAAAAAAGATAAATCAATCTAGAAGATTTTCCTTATTTTATTGGAAAAATATTTTCTTCTTCTCCACACCATAGGGGTGCCACTTATCACTATAAATAAGAGGTGGGTGTCAAGCTCTTTTGTACATCACAATTGCAAGAGCTCATAGTTCTTGTGTAAAATAGAGAGCAACCTATAGTGAGTTTGTGAGGGAAGGAAAAGGCCGGTCTAGCAACCGGAGTTTTCCAATAGCAATCCAAGGAGGATTCCGGCAAGGGGTTCGTGTGGATTAGCGATAGAGGCTGGACATGTGGACGGCTTGCGCACTGAACAACTCTCCGTTGACGGTCAAAGCGAGGATCTTATAGATCATCAAGGTATAACCGTCAAACTACTTAACGTGTTTATTGCATTAAACGAAGAACGATCTAGTAAAAGGAAATCAAATTTTAAATTCCGCTGCGTTAAACTAGTGATTTCCTAACAGGAAGAACCACCCAAGGTTCTGGAATGAACCATCTAGATCCATGTACTGCTCCCGCTGTGCCTCCAAGCAATATTACATTTTGGCTTAGTTGTAGAATTTACAGTGACCTATTGCCTAGAACATTTCCAGCTCACCGTATCACTTAATCAAAGTGAGTGCAAACCCAGACTGTAGCTCCCACTAGCCTTCATAAGACATATGATACACGTCTGTATATCTATATTTGTTCGCTTCAAAGTTTTGATAAACTAGAAAACCATCCTTAACTTGTTTACGGATATTCTCGACATTCACCAGATTTACTTTCGTACTTGCTCATGACTCTTCATGAACTATGAACATCTGGCATAACTCTTATGATGGATCCTATTGCAGCAACAAATGGGAACCTTCCATAAGTATCATCTTTCTTCTGATCTTTAGGACTAATGTCCTAACATAGATAGATCTTGAGAACACCGGCTAGCCGTATCCCCTGTCGCGATCTATGCTAAACTCTTTTAGCATCACATCTATATAGGTAAACTATAATCTAACAGCAGTTAAATCTATCACTATAGACTCTTATTTCTAAAATAAGAACTGCTAATCCAAGTGCTTTCATAAAGACTTTGAACTACCAAACATTAATCGACTGTGACATGGGGTGGCAATTCCCGAGAGAGATATCTAATACCTTACTCAAAAATCATAACACACTCCCACTACCCATCTTGCATATTAGGCATATCCTTCTTTTGACTAAATCAAACTCCTTTGATTATCAAACAAAGAAATCGTCTAGAGAAACTTGTTTGAGTCCATAAATGGATCTCGTGGGCTCATATATCATGTTATCGCCTATGAACATTGGGTTGTTTGCCCAACATCTTCAACACTATCATATAGCCATGACACATAGCTACAACAAGCACTACCTAAATTGTATTGAGCATAGCTGGCAGCGTAAAGGTAATCACAAGGTTTTAGCCTCGTAACCCTTTAGCCATCAACTTACCTTACGGTAATCATATTACTATCCATGTCAGCCTTTCAGGGACATTCCCCTTAGGTAAGACATACTAGGTTCATAACCTGGTTGTCACTGATGGAATCTAATTCAGATATTATGGCTCCTGGCCATATCTCTCAATCTTGCATTTCAAACATTCCTTCATAAGTCGTGAGATATTCATTCTTCAAGATGAACATACCAGTAGCCCTTTCAGGCTTCAAGGTTATCCACAGACTTACTGAACTTTTGTGTGCACTGAGCAGTGTTCTACACCTCATCGCTATGCGGCGTCTGCTCATCTTCCAATGGTTGAATATATCTTTGTGGTTCTCAAACTCTTTTGAGATCTTATTTACTCCCACTGTCTCTTTTGGAAGAAACACTTCCTCTAGAAGACAGCATGTTTGGAGACAAACACCTTTTGCTCCGCGGACGAGTAAATAATATCTAGCATACTTGCTAAGATATTCCACAAAATTGTTTATGTCGTACTAGGCTCCAAGCCTTTCTGACTTTGCCTATGACAAATTCAAGTCATCGGTTAAGATAGATTCGACATTATCCCCATCCATATCTAATATGGAATTTATTCAACCTTTATTCTTTGGAACTCGGTTAAGTATAAGGGCACTATCCCGAAACGGGTAAGGGATACTTCGCATGGCTTGCGTCACACCTTTATCATATAAAGTGTTGTTTCCATTTTGGGAACACAATCTAATTGCGTATCCAAAGATGGTATCCTTCAAGGGAAGAATCTTATTCCTTTTCAGACGACTTCTGAAACACCCTTCAGGTACTAATTGCTTCAATCCAATTGAAGGTTAATTCCTAAATAGCTCGTCAGTCTCATATTCGTACTAGCTCAAACTTTTCGGTCTTTCCGAATTGTTGTACTTCAATAAGTACATTCAACTATTTCTAAAAATAGTCATAGAGATTAACAAATAATTATTTGTGGCATTAATTGTCATAAGCCAACAAACATCGGTATGTTTAGGCTTTAGACAATTTTTCTAGATTTTATAACCTTTTCATAAAAGGTATTTTAGTCCTCTTTGGATAAGATACGTATTACCCACATGATTCACAATCATGTGGTTCAACATCATCAGAATGACGTTTAATTACACGCTTCCCTTCCAGAGAGACGATGTCTAGAACAACCACAAATATCAAGGATAACCGCCATACTAATATTTGGTTGAGATTTCATCACATATATCAACTATATAGTGACATCAATCTAGTATATTAGATTTAGTGACCTTCCAACTTTATCGGAATAACATTTATTCTTTACTTGAATATGTCTACTAAATCCTAACAAATAACTGAAAGTATGTTCTTCATAAGAACCGGAACATAATAACATTTATTTAGTTCCCATCAGTTTACTAGATCCGGAATATGGTAAGTGTCACAACGTTTGCTTCACCTTCCATATCTGCATTAAATATTTCTAATTTAATCACACCCGTAAGATATCATATATCTTAGAGTCGACTTTGCACTTAGATAGATTTATCTCAACTCACTTGCCTACAATAGAAACTTCAATAAGTTCTCTATTTAAGCACATGCCCTAACTTTCCTTTTTAATCCTTTAAGCACTTGAAAAATGTTTCTTATTGTAGTCTTCATAAGACTTAAAAAAGATCACAAGAGCCATGTCTTTAATTTCCTTTCATAAAGAAAATCTAAAGTTTATTAAATAGTTTATTTAACCTTTTGAATCGTATTCTAACATTGACTATTTAATTAACCTTTAAGCAATGATAGAATTAAGTCGAAACTTAAATCTTAAAATTTTGAAAACAGCCTTTCCAAAATTAGATATGGTCATTCTTATCCAACGTTTGAATTAATTGTCATCGTATGACTGAATGATCATCTTGGATCGTATCCAACATATGACTAATTCGTTGAAACATATTTCAAATGATTTAATCATATTATGAGCTTCCGCTATCATCAATAATTAAAGCCATGGAGTACTCCATCAAATATGTAGTCTCCTTGTCTCTAACTACTATAACGGGATTGCTCGTGTCATTGCTTATTTTAAAAGGATTAAAATTACTTAACTTTACTTGAGAACGTTTCTCAAAAGGTAACAGTCATAATTTGGTTTTACTAATCGAGAATAAAAACATAAATATAAAGTTTGCTAAAACTACAACATAAAAATAAAGATAAAAGAGTGTTGTTGTTTATACACGCAAAATCAAAAATGGTCTTTTGATTTATGATTTTGCTCCCACTAGTCAACTACTCCCAATTGACTTTCAAGAATCTTTCAAAATTCTTTAGTGGCCAAGATCCCATCTGGTTACCCCGATTACCGACGAGGGCCAATCAACCGGAATAATTTGAAAGGTATGTAACACTTACCAATCACATCTCTATGTGACTCTTGGTGGTTGACTAGTCAACTACTCCCAATTGACTTTCAAGAATCTTTCAAAATTCTTTAGTGGCCAAGATCCCATCTGGTTACCCCGATTCCCGACGAGGGGCAATCAACCGGAATAATTTGAAAGGTATGTAACACTTACCAATCACATCTCTATGTGACTTTTGGTGGTTGACTAGTCAACTCTTTGACAATTCACATCTTTATGTGGTAGTCAACCCCTTGCTTCTAGAATAAGACAGTCCTGACGAGGGCCAATCACCGCAATACTCTAGTCAAGTCATAACCCAATATTCGCGAGATCTCATACGATCATATCTCAATAACGACGATATACCCGTGGTAGGTCAACTCCCGACGAGGGCCGATCAGTTGGATCCGAACAAAGGCTCTTCACCGTCGCTATAATATTGGGAGACAATATTTCGACTTGATTTTTGTTGTGGAAGTATTTACGTAAATTAATTCACTTAATTAATATAATTACAGTCTCATCGAATATATCTATCTCTATAGACATACATCCTACACATTTATCTAGATCGTGACTAGTCATGCATCTATCGTATCATATAAAATAAATACAAGCACAAAATAAATAAATGCGTAAAGTAACCGGAATGATCATGGACTTTTCCTAGGTGCGGTTTCGAATACAAATTGACGAAACCGCGGGTCACAATCTAAGGGTAGCTGCAACCGCCAATAGGATCTTTAATGCGCCATCTCCGATGAGATCTTTATTCTTCTTTCTTTGGTCTCCATCTTCTGCTCCATTCTTGTTACATTTAATTCTATCTAATAAAATAAATACACCCGCCGCAAACGGGGGGGAGCTAACGGGAATGGGATAAATGCAGAAAATAAACTAGGTCACGTTCTTCATAACGGCATATGACAATTTTTAAACCAACAGAAAAATTAAATCATTCACATCTATCCCATCGGTCGAGTCCATGATCAATCGGGGTCCATATAATCATATTATATCTACTATATCTAATTCATACAATAACATCTTAGGAAAAAGATAAAATTAAAATTTAACTACTTGCGTCTTAATTAATCAATTAACATTTAATCTATTAAATAATTTTATCCAATCAATTAACTAATTAACATTTAATTAATTAAATAATTTTAATCGAAATAAAATTAATGATTAATTTTAAACGATTTTAATTTTAATTTTAATTAATTAGAACTATTCTAAAAATAAATCAAAATTAAAATTAAGTCTATTTTGTTTCTTTCCTTTTGATTCCTAATCAAAATGGATGCTTTTGGTTTCCTAAACCAAAAGGCATCTTCCTAAACCAAATTTGGTTTAGGCCTGGCTTTCCAAAATCAAAATTTTGAAAGTGACTTAGGCCTAGGCCTTCTACAAATCAAATATTTGAAAAGGGCCTAGGCCTATTCCAAATCAAATATTTGGAAAGGCCAAATAATTTTGGTTTAGGCCTGACCACTTTCCAAAATCAAAATTTTGGAAGTAGCCTAGGCCTAGACCTTTTACAAATCAAATATTTGAAAAGGGCCTAGGCCTATTCCAAATCAAAATTTGGAAAGGCCAATATTATTTTAATGCCATGTGGCATCCCAATGTCCCAAACTATTTGAACCATTGGTTAGCCACATGACATAACTAAACAAAGGAGAAATTACTATTCACAACTCTGAACCATATTGAATCACAAAATACACAAAACAAAATTTAGGGATCCACCAAAAATGCACCAGCCGACGTCGATCGCCCCGGGGAGGGGGTCGGAGTCGCCGCCGCCAGCACAATTTCTGGTGGGGGTGCCGCCGCCGATCGGCCGAGCAGCCCAAAAGCCGCCCATTTTTTTTCTTCTTCTTTTCGTGTATTGTTCTGCGAATCAATAATCTTTCATCTTTTAATTACGTGAATTAAACGATAAAATTAACTACGCAAATTAACATGCTTATTGCTTAAGCTCGAATCTATCTCTGATACCACTGTTAGGAAATCTACGCGGGAACGCAGCGGAATTCAAAATTTTGATTTCCTTTTACCCAAGATCGACTTCGTTTAAGCAATAAACAAATAAGCTAAAGACGGTGGTTACCTTGCTTGATCTAAAAGATTGACACTTTGACCGTCTAAGGAGAGTAGTTTTGCATAGAGCCGCCCAAGTGTTCGGCCTCTACCGCTAGTCCACACGAACAACCCGCCGGAATCCCATCATGGATTGCTATTGTAAAACTCCGGTTGCTAGACCGGCCTTTTTCCCCTCTCTCCAACTCTCTATAGGATGCTCTCTATTTTACACAAGAACTATTAGCTCTTGGAATTGTGATGTACAAAAGAGCTTGACACCCACTTCCTTTATATAGAGGAAGTGGCGCCCCAAGAAGTGTGGAGGAGAAGAACACATTTTCCCTATAAAATAAGGAAAATATAATTGATTGATTTATCTTATTTATTACAATATCTCATATTAAATAAAATCTAAATATTTCCAATATCTCATATTGATTATATTTATCTTATTACCATAAATCAATTTACATATTTGTGCAAATCTATAGTCATTAATATCTAATATTAATATATGATAATATTATTTATTTTATCAATCAATGTGCACAATCCAAATACATCTAATGTACTTGGAAAGTGGCGCCTAACATACATATCAAATATATATATGTTTAATCAATTAATATAATACTATGATTAATTAATTTACAAAATACATCTATATCATATACACACATAAAATCGACATACACATATCTAGTATATGTATATTTAATTAATCAACATAATTAATACCTTGTATTTAATTTATTCATAATAAATAAATACCACAATAATAATTTACGACTATAATC
The DNA here is from genome assembly GCA_024500145.1 of Gentiana dahurica var. dahurica. Taxonomy (NCBI): domain Eukaryota; kingdom Viridiplantae; phylum Streptophyta; class Magnoliopsida; order Gentianales; family Gentianaceae; genus Gentiana; species Gentiana dahurica. Next base: position 34,827,176 of record CM044907.1, read on the forward strand.
TTTATAGTCTCGAGATAAACTTTCCTTATTTGGTCATCAACTATAACTACATTTTAACCCGGCAAGATGTTCGTATGCGTGTGACCCGATAGGCTTCCGAATATGTTGGCTGTAGACACAAAGTGCAAATTACAAAAATGCCCTTCATACCTAACGATCACGGGATAGCGTCTAGCAACACACCGTGACCCCCCAATCATCGGACGAGTCAAATGCAATGACTACTACCTTTCATGTGAAACAGTTACCGTGTAACTTACAATCCTATCTCTGTAATATTATCCATACAGTCGTTAGTCGAGTGTCAAAACATCAACGACCGTATCTTATAATCTGGATATCATGCTCTCTCGAAATAACTCATTTACTTCCACTTTGTAAAGATTCACGAGAGTAAGACATTCCTTATAAGAAGGCCCTTTCGGATATTCACCCCTACTGATAGGGTACGCGATTTCCAGACGAACAAACATGTATACTCTGCATGCTTCAGTATCACACCCAATCACTACCGCATGATCGCCCCGTGGCTAGGGGAAACCTTAATAGTGTCAAAGAATGACAATCCACACCGTGATGCCATGAAGACTCCGGTCTTAAGGATAATTACACATCACCACATAGTGTAACACTTAATGTAAGTGGGTCAGTCTAACGTATGCATTCTCTAATTCACGTCCACGTACAGTCCAAGTGTCTCTACACTTCGATAGACGAGATCTATCCCTGCCCTTAAAGACAGAAGACATCTAATACGTTCTAGCCTGTTTATACTATCAATGCCCTGTTTAATAGTACATCAGCCTAGAGACATTTAAGTATCAAACTTATTAAAGTGATTAGAGATCTCATCAACCATAATCACCTATCATGGTTTCTCTATCACAGTTTAATACTAAGGACTTTATCATATAACAATTCATAATTGGTTCTTTAAAAGAACATATATATATGACAACAGAAAAGCCATTTAATATATGTATAAACATAAAGAAATAGTAGAAATGATCCGACCCGGTCGGATCCGGTCCAACCCGATTGGGTTTAGGACACTATTCCAACAAAACATTGGTACGGGTGACGTCATTATAAGTAAAACCCATTAGGGTTGCCTCTATAAAACGTCAGTCCTTGTGGCGTTGCTCTTCATGTAACGTCACCATGACTCGCGTTCATAGAAATGTCAGCATCGGTGGCGTTGGTTTAGTATTGATGACGTCAGTTTGAAAGGCGCCTAAACAACTAATTCTCATTAGGGATTATTATATACAACGTCAGTCGTAATGGCGTTGATGTAGCATTAAGAACGTCATTATGGTTGACGTTCCTGCACAGAATACTTGTTGCATCAAAATTGTTTAGTTTGGATTGTGTCCATTCTTTATTACTCCTTTAGTCCACTTGATGTGTTTGTTATATACCTAAGTAACACCTGTATATGAGTTTAGGTAGCTTCGAATGATTTTAAACTTGTTTATGGTTAGTCTCTTTGATGAGTTTGTTATCTACATCCAAATGAGTTTTATAGCTTCAAAATTGTTTGGTTAGTCTCTTTTATAACTTGTTTATGGTTAGTCTCTTTGATGAGTTTGTTTATCGAATTATAGTTAATGTTACATTGTATGAGGTTTATGTCTTATCCTTGAGCTTTGTTTATATGTCTACTTTCTTTGTTAGTTGATTTCTTCATTTGACTGACAATTTATTTCTTGTATCATGTGTAGGAAATTATGACTAAAACGAGGTCTAGTAAGACTGTACGCTTTGCAGATAGCGATGAAGGTACCGCAGTGGATCAACATGGTGCGGAAGCACCCCCTGAAGCTCGAGTTAAGCCTAGTATTGTTTCTCAACATACAAGTGTGATATATAAAAGAAGGAGTAAACGACAAAAGAATGCGTAAGTAGAGATAGGACATGCGAATGAGCCAACTGAGGCTGATTTAGGAGAGACAGATGAGGTAGTTGAGACCACTGATTCAGTTGAGACACAGTTGGGAGTTGAGGCTCCTTTACTTACAGTTGACACCATTGCAGATGATAGTGTCAGGGCCAACATTGAGTCTGTTGAGACACAGTTGGGAGTGGAGGCTCCTTCACTTACAGTTGAGACCGTCGTAGATTCTAGTGTAGGGGCTGAAGGATGCAGGTTCTTAGATCTAAACGAATTAGATCTACGCGCAGCGGATGGATCACGATTTATACATCACAATACATAAATAAAGGATTTAACTACTACAAGGGGGTTAAGATCATGTTACCAATAGTAGGAAGAGAAGCCAAGATCTTCCGATGTGTTCTCCAAACGGCGGTTGGTGGACACCCTTCTTGATACACGAACCTCCTTGATATGCAACACCAAGAAAAACCCCAAGTTTTTCTTCAACCGGGTGGACCTAAGGATCGAACTCCTTAGCCTTTTTTTCTTATGAATTTCGTGGCTTTCACTACTCTTAGGGCTCGGGGAGAACTCTCTTTTTATAGGCAAAATCCAAGAGAGAAAACCTATACCCAATCGGTTTAACAAAATAAAAGAGATAATTCTAAATATTATTATCCAATAAAAATAAGAGATAATTATAATCTTATAATAAGAAAATATAATTATCCTTATAGTTAAGAGATAAATAATAAACAAAATATTTTCTTTTATTTATCCAATTAATTATTTAACAAATAAATAACTAATTACACAATATGTCATTATCCAAGAAAACTAATTTCTTGGAAAATCCAAGACATATTGGCGCCACACTAAGCCCACCAGGCCCACAGAATATGTCTTTTATGTGTATTATATTATTTAGCCCAACTAAATAATATCCATGCATATCAATTAATCAGTCCAGCCAATTAATTATCACAGAGGCCCAAATAACAAGATTATTAGTCCGAATTACAGAAGCCACATCGGGGACCATGGACCTATAACCAGTAGCTCCAATAATTAATTATTCATCGAACAGAATAAGTACATTAATTATTAATTCCGGGATTACGCCACCATAAACCCAAAACCGAACTCTACCGATTATAGATGTATACTTATACTCAACCCATAGAGTGAATAAGCGTCCATTGATATAATCACTACATACGGATTAACCCTCCATAGACTGTCCATTCTGAGTGGGAAGTCTCCGTGAACCCGACTCAGAATATCTTATCCTTAATTACCATTAACCCCCTGATGATCAATTAGTACACATATCTGACTAGTAGCTAATTAGTCAAATGTGAACTCCGGGATCGATCACTTTCTTAGGGCTAACAAATAAGGGGACTGTCTCTCTACTTCCCGCAGGAAGGAATGGATTCCATGTCTGTGAAAATCAGAACTACTCACTCATCAGGAGATAGTGCCAATGAGAAGTGGCTTGGAACACATATCTAAGTGAACCGTAACTAACACATCAAACACTACCCCGAGACAAGCAGCACCTTGTGATCACCTCAGGATTACGGTTGATCCATATATGATCATCTAATGATTTAATAAGATTCCTCGATTACGGAATTATATCGAGAAATTCAGATTAAACCGGTCCAGTCCTATATGAATGCCATCATATATAAATGCCCCACGTAGGTACCCTCTACCGACAGTCCGGATAAGACTATCACACCCTAAGGTGTTCTGGGCGCATTATTGGTGTTTTAATCAAAAGACCCTAAACTCTGATTAAGTTCACCACGGACTAACAGTTTAAGCATATCTCCACTAACTCAATCCTCACGTGTTATCCATACACTGAGTTAAGTGGTTACATACAGATATACTTAGGGTTTGCAGCAGTGTATTACTTTACAAGCACAAAGCAAGTAACTAAGGTGAGAT